>SJXO01007318.1:29357-54514 GCA_006408615.1 Connochaetes taurinus | reverse complement strand
GACCATCTGGTGATGTCCATGTGTAGAGTCTTCTCTTGTGTTGTTGGAAGAGAGTGTTTGCTATGACCAGTGCATTTTCTTGGCAAAACTCTAATAGTCTTTGCCCTGCTTCATTCTGCATTCCAAGGCCAAATTTACCTGTTACTCCAGGTGTTTCTTGACTTCCTACTTTTGCATTCCAGTCCCCTATCATGAAAAGGACATCTTTTTGGGGTGTTAGTTCTAAAAGGTCTTGTAGGTCTTCATAGAACCATTCAACTTCAGCTTCTTCAGCATTACTGGTTGGTGCATAGACTTGGATTACTGTGATATTGAATGGTTTGCCTTGGAAACGAACAGAGATCATTCTGTCGTTTTTGAGATTGCATCCAAGTACTGCATTTCGGACTCTTTTGTTGACCATGATGGCTATGCCATTTCTTCTGAGGGATTCCTGCCCGCAGTAGTAGATATAATGGTCATCTGAGTTAAATTCACCCATTCCAATCCATTTTAGTTTGCTGATTCCTAGAATGTCGATGTTTACTCTTGCCATTTCCTGTTTGACCACTTCCAATTTGCCTTGATTCATGGACCTGACATTCCAGGTTCCTATGCAATATTGCTCTTTACAGCTTCAGACTTTGGTTCTATCACCAATCACATCCACAGCTGGGTATTGTTTTTGCTTTGGCTCCATCCTTTCATTCTTTCTGGAGTTATTTCTCCCCTTATCTCCAGTATTGGGCATCTACTGACCTAGGGAGTTCCTCTTTCAGTATCCTATCATTTTGCCTTTTCCTACTCTTCATGAGGTTCTTAAGGCAAGAATACTGAAGTGGTTTGCCATTCCCTTCTCCAGTGGACCACATTGTGTCAGACCTCTCCACCATGCCCTCCCATCTTGGGTGGCCCCGTGGGCATGGCTTAGTTTCACTGAGTTAGACAAGGCTGTGGTCCTAGTGTGTTTAGATTGACTAGTTTTCTGTGATTATGGTTTCAGTGTGTCTGCCTCTCTTGCAACACCTACCATCTTACTTGGGTTTCTCTTACCCTGGACGTGGAGTATCTCTTCACAGCTGTTCCAGCAAAGCACAGACACTGCTCCTTACCTTGGATGAGGGGTATCTCCTCACCTGTATTATATATATAACATACATATGTGTATGCATGTGTTATGTAGGTAGTGCATGCATATATGTATATGTAATATATTATCTCTACATGATATAAAGATGTGTACGTATGTGTGCATTCCAAAAACAACTATAAATGATTTTCAGTTATTGAAGTTATCTACACACCAAAGATTTTTCTATGTAGATAAGCTTATTCATTTTTCTCTATTTCAAATATTTTTCTTACCTTCTTTTCTCCGTCCTTTCCATCCTTTCTCCCTTTATTTTCTTACTGCGAATGATATATAATATAGTAGACATTGTTGTTTTTAACTTCCTAATTATACCTCTACTTTTTCATCTTGTGTGATTTTTAAATATTTGTTACAATAGTAATGACATCATAGTGGCTTTGGAGCCAGGATACCCAAGTTCAATCCTCAGTTTAACAATTTACTAGCTGATGACCTTGAACAAGTTTTTTTTGGAGTCTTTGTAACTAGATTTTCTTGTCTATAAAACGGAGATAATTATAGTCCTTATCTCAGAGGATTGTTGTGAAGAAAATGACTAGAACAGAGACAGATGCTCAGTACATCAATACATGTTAGCTATTGGTATTTTCCTTTCATTATCACTTTCTCAACATCTTTTATGTTGTTGTTTGAAAAGATTAAATATGGGTATGAATTGATTAATTGGTGTAATGAATCTCTGCTTCCTTTTTACCTGCTCTGCATTTTTGCAGTTTGGAGAGTTCTACCTTAAAATGAAGCCAGTTGTACTTATAAATTCATCTAATCAGTACTTTGCCTAACCTAAAACCCCCTTGATAGAAACTTTCTTTTTATTAAGGTAACATCAGTTTATAACACTATGTAAGTTTCATGAAAACAACATTATATTTCTAATTATTGTACATACTACAGTGTGCTCACCACCAAATTTTAGTTTCCATCTGTCACCATGCAGTTGATATCCTTTCACCTCACCCTCTCCCTGCCCTTCTGCTCTGGTAACCACCAGTCTGTTCTCAGTATCTATGGATTTGTCTTTGTTTGGTTCATTGATTCATTTTGGTTTTGCTTTTTATATTCCACATGTGAATGAAATCATATGACATTTGTCTTTCTCTGCCTGAAGTCTTATTTCATTTAGCATAACACCCTCAAAGTCTGTTGATGATGCAAATGCCAAGATTTCATCTTTTTATGACTGAGTGGTATTCCTATGTTTGTGTGTGTATGTTCTGGCATCAGATTTACTTTCCAGCACCCTTTTATGTCTTATCCTTATTTTGCTTTCTTTTTTCTTATACACTTAATGTATATTATTTTAATAAAATATACATGTCCTTATGAAGCAAATTTAATCAATTTTGAACAGAGCAGGGTTAATTACAGATTAATAAATAAAAACAAACAATTTAAAAATTAGGGATAGAGTGAATTAAGACAAGTGATTAGGTTATAAGTGACTTTTCAATTGGCAAGAGAATTTTATCATCATTCAAAAGCACCAAACACCCCGTGGTAAATAAGATCCTATGGAGAGAGAACTTTGTTAATCTGGAAAATCCTTCTTCATTTTGTTCATCTATGGTTCAAACCTGTTCTGATATAAAGCTGGAGAGGAAGGAAAGACAATGCCAAAGGAATAGATGAATAAATAGATGAATGAATAAACAGATGCATAAATACATGGAAAGGAAGGAAAGGCAATGTCAAAGGAATAAATGACTAAATAAATAAAGATCTTCCAGATAGTTTTAGCTGCCCACTAGGTGGTCCTTGGTGCACTGTGATATCGCTTGCATTTCCTGAAGACTAGCTGACCCCAGAATTGGGCATCTTAGAGAGCTATTTCAAAGTTGATAGAAAAGGTGTTATTGAAAAGATTTGTCAGAACCACATAATAGCTGAATCCCTCCCCATTTGTGATCATACCTCATCACACTGGACTTTAGATTTCTGAATTCTCATGGAGGTGACTTTCTCATAGTTATGTGAAGAACCTCATTATTCACTTTTTAATTATCTACCCAAATACCACCTCCCGGAACAGGGGCTTAGTCTGACAACTGCAGCTTGGGCACATGCATGGGTAGTATGTTAGCCTCGTAGCCCGTGTAGGACAGAAGAGGCTGGATATGAGGACTCAGAGCAGGCCTCAGGATAGTCTATCTGCCTGAGCCGCAGATAGGTCAGTCCTTCAGGCCCCGAGGGAAGGCTTAGCCAGGTAGGTTGTAAATGGCCAGGGAGGTTTCTGCAGGGTTGTATTTCTTTGGGACTGGGAGGCAAATGACCTTTAGATTCCTGAGAAAGTTCCTAATAAATGGCATATTATGATTTTATGGTGCCAAATTCCCCTTTTCCTTCTAAGCACTCAGCCAGACACTCCTCATTTACCGAACTCATAAAATGTTCACTAATGGATGGAACTAATTATTCCCTAGTTTCAGACCCAGGTTCTGGTGTGTCTAGTTTTCCTATTACAGATAGGATTGAGGCCAAATAATTATAGATGGTGCCAAGGTTTCTAGTTACGTACTTGAGAGGTCAGGGAGTGTCTTTTTTCCCTTCTGAAATGTACAAATCAATTTATATCTTAAAACCACACTTTACAATAGGTTTGTTTTGAAGTGCTACATGAAGTCATGAAGTTTTCCTTACATTTTGTTTCCTCTGTTATAAACTGTGGTATGACACTTTGATATAATTAAGCAGTAGTATTGGTTCTGTGGTCTTGGGATCCCTAATGTAGAAAACCGTTTCCTTCGATTTATTCTTTGTTAGGGTTTTCATTTTCTCCTTTTAGATCACTGAGTGTACAGAAGAAAGAATTCAAACAAAATATTGCTGTTCTTCAGTTTTGTTTGTGGAATTTGAAATTACTCAAATTATTTTAAATAAATTACTGGACTGTGGGAAAAAAAGTAGGAAGGAAGGGAAAACCGTCAAGGATATCAGCATTTAAGCACACCATTGCTCAAATTTTGAATTTTGACATGAGGTAAAATAGTGCCTCCAGTTAAGGGGGTGGGAGGTGAAAGCAGGAAGAGCAACAAAAGCAATCTGAATTACTTAGAATACTTTTAGAGATATAATATCCATTTTCTCTATTCCTTATGGTTTGGGAAGGAGAAATGAGGAAAAGAATGGCAGTGGTGGGCAAATACTTCTGGTTAGAAAGCATTTGACACTTTGAGATAAGATATGTGCTCATTTGCAAATATTGTTTGCGCTGGACCTCATTTGCATTCAGATGCATTCATGCTTCACTGAATATCACTGGATGCGGGGCTGGGGGAGGAGGAGCAGTCCCTGCAGGCTGTGCTTCCCAGGCTCTGTGTCAGCTGATTTCCACTTGGGTTTGATGAATGAGAGGTACCTACAAGAGATCAGAGGGAGAATAAAGGGGGAAAAGCCGGGGTATATCTACCCCCCTCTCTGATTCAGGAAATGGCTGTCTCAGTGTCTGAGTCTCTTCCATGGCTCAGTCTCAATGGTTTCACTTTTCTCCAGGTAACACTGGCTGTTGGGCTTCAGTAACCCTTCTCCTCCAGGCCCCTTGCTGCTAATCATCAAGCTGTCTCATCATCCCCTCTCTATTTGTCTTTCAGCTCTTTCATGACCTGAGGAATGAATCCCCTGTATTAAGTTTCCTCTGTTTTTAATATTTAGCATCATTTTTAATTTTCCTGCTTCAAGCTACATGATATGCCATTACAGCCCTTACCTTCTGCGAAAAATAAAGAAAACTGAAAAATATAAGTAGGCCTTCTGTACTATAGTTAATATTCATTCAATCACAAGATGGGGAAAACCAGCCAAATCTTCCTTAAGCAAAATCGTATATTTAATGGCTCTTATATGGATTGTAGGTTGGTTTGGAGGTCTCATGGCATGACTCGACTTCATCTCACTGGGTTGAATTCTTGTCTGTTTGTTTTGTTTCCTCTGAATTGACATCATTCTCAGTCTTAGTCTCACTTGATCATAATACAAGTTCCAAAAGAAGAATTTACTTGTCCAGCAACTGTCAGCCTCCTGGAGGTGGTCAGTCTTGATTGCTGGGTCAGCTCCCTTGGTTCTGCCCACTTCAGTGAAGTAGTCTATGCCAGTCACAAGTTGCTCCACTTCCTGTCCAGCCCATAGAATCAAGCTCCATCCTGTCCTGGTCCAGTTATTCTGCTTATTCTTATTAACATCATCAGAGTGGTGTTGGTGCTTCTTTTTGAAGGTGTTGACAGAGGTTGTCATATGATTTGTGAAGTTCAAGCAGAGCCTTAGGAAATGAGAAGAACTGCAATTCTTAATGGTCGCTAATGGTTTATAATGAACACATATCCTATCAGGCAGAAAAGTAAGTGAATAACTATTTGTTTTGAAATATAAATAGAGGCTTTTGTAGTTATCAATCCCTAGTAGAAATCAAAGCCGCCTTTAAACCTCAATGTAACATGAATTCACGAAAGGAAAGTCCACATATCTAGAAGCAGAAAAATTATGCAATAATTTTGATAATTTGATAATAATGATGCTGATAATATTTTAGGGGGCATTAAATAGTACTCTTCTGTTCCTTTTTTGAGTTTTGAATAGATTTATGTAAATAGGCAAAAGAGTCAGAAAGATAGAGAATGAAATACCATTGTTATTATTGGAAAGACAGGAGTGGTCTTTCTAAATCAGACACACTGAGGACTATTGCCTTATACTCTTAAGTCCCAAAATAAGGAATGAGATGGGCTTTCAGAACTTCTAGAAAGTAAGTCCTCATCTGACTCTTGTGTTGGTGTCCCCTGAAACAGGAACAGAGAAGAATGCTAGTTAATCCAGAGATAGGAGGAAGGTGAGCAGACCCAATTGCTTTTCAGCTTCACTAATGTGATATCAGCTTTCCATTTGGGAATGAATAGAAATTGCCAAGTGGGTAGTTGCTTTTACTTTCTGGGTTCAGGCTGAAATGCTGAGGTAGAAATGAAAAGATCCCTCTCCAAAACACCTGTGAAATGGTGTAATATTTTTTGATCTAAGAAAGTTTCACCATTGGATAAAAGCTTCATAAATATAATACATTAAAATGTGAAACATGTAGCAAATGATTTCTAAAAAATCAACATAATGACTATCACTTAAGTGGGAATTCAATACCAAATCCTTAGTGGACTTAGCACAAAAATTACTCTGGATAATAGACCAAGCCATTAGTATTATTGTCTGGTGATTGTAAGAAACACAAACAACCTTTTATTTTTGCAACCCTATTCTGGAAGTATGGTATATCAATCAAAAGAAATTATTTTCACATTAAATATTACTGTTATCCCACAGGGAGTTTAATGTGATTTTACATGACTAATGACACTGAAACCTATATTTATGAAATAGAGGGGCAAGGCTATTGGTTGGGTAAGTACAATAAAAACCAGAGAGGAAGAATCCTTAAGATCCTACTTGCTTCCACTGGGATAATGAACAGTGATTAAGTCATTACCCCATCAACTAAGACATTTTAATTTATTCTTAGGGATTTCTGAAATATGTTTTAATCCCTGGGAATGATTGCCATAAAATTAAAGATGTTGGGTGGAAAGGCAGAGTGTATTTTGCAGTGAACATGCTAAATTTTCAACATGGCTCAGATCCCATTGCTTATGGAGCCTTATCTACATTTAAGAATAGCTCTAATTTGTGTTAGCCTTACTATTATTGGCAGTCTTTTTAGAATAACTTTTTATTTTGAAATAACCTAAACTTAGAGAAATTTTAAGATAAAAGAACTGCTATGTAACATTTACCCATGTACTTCAATTGTTAGGATTTTGCTGGATTTGTTTTTGCTCTCTCTCTCCCTCCTCTTCATATTTATTTATCTACACCTATATTTTTATTTATCTATGTACATTTTTTGTGTGATTTGAAAGTTGTAAAATATGATGCCTCTTTATGCTAAATATTTTAGTGCACATTCCTTAAGAAAAAGAACAGTGTCTTACATAACCATAGAGAAATTATCAAAATTGGAAAATTCACTTTGATACAATATTATTATCTACTCTATAGATCTTATTCAAAATTTGGTAGTTGTTCAGTTACTGTCTTTTTATTGTTAGCTTTTTCATTCTGACTCTTCCAGACTTTAGCCAAAGTGCAGATACAGAAAGCAAGAAGTACTGCTTAGTGAGACATCGATATTTGGATTGCTCGTTCTCATGTGTAAACATAAACTTTGACCCTGAAAGTAAGTCTCTCTACACTTGCTTTCAGAGATGCTTTCCTAGCATCTCTTCTAAGTTACAGCTCATGTTAAATAGCAGACCAAGACATCCAGTTTCCTTAAAGACTTTCCACCAATTTCTGACCTCCCCTGTGCATGGGCCTGCAAGTACTTCCCAGCAAACACTTCATCCTTATGTGAGGATTCTGCCATTATTCTTTTCTAGTCTTATCTGGTTCCCCAGTGGTATCAGCCCTTCAAGCTACAACATCTTACTGCCATTGTTGGTCCTTGTCTTTTGTTGCTTCCTATGGATGACCTTGAGAGATTTCACTGGGCTGTGTGATCTCACGGAATTTGGGTGAAACCTGATGCTGTGGTGTCTTCTTAATTTTCTTTCCAACATACGCTATGTTTCCACAGTCTCTTGTCTTCCCACTCAATCCTCCATCTTCTCCAAGGCACTGCTATCCCATTAGTGATCCAAGCCAGGCCTTTGGGCTCAGAGCTCCTGATTGACTCTGAAGCTTTCACCATCTAAACTTATCCTACCAGGATGAGGCTGGTCTCTTTCATCTTCTCAGGCTTGTGATGCTGATCACTGGGGACTAGCCTATGCCTCTGCACATTGTAGAAAATATATAAAAATTCATGTGTACACATACACAAACACTAACATATATACCTTGTGAATAGATTTAACTGAACCTCTCATACTGCTGGGGATTCCCTTGTGGCTCAGCTGGTAAATCCACTTGCAATGCAGGAGACCTGGGTTCAATCCTTGGGTTGGGAAGATCCCTTGGAGAAGGGACTGGCTACCCACTCCAATATTCTGGCCTGGAAAATTCCATGGACTATATAGTCCATGGGGTCGCAAAGAGTTGGATATGACTAAGGAACTTTCACTTCACTCATATTGCCAGAAGCAGAACCTATAGCCACCCCCCAATCTCATTATATATATATATATATATATATATATAATATTAATCTCATTATATATATATATATAATTAAGCTATCATTTGATGGCAAGATAGAGTGAGTCAACTGCTAGTAGAACAGGCAGATTAGGTTGTGAGTCACAGAACTTGGAAAATTGGGTGCTCAGTGTTACTTTGTTGAATAAATGATAGAATAAAGAACACTTAAATATGCTAGAGCTAGCTCCAAGAAATTAGTTACAACATCTTAAACAAAATGCCTGCCTCCAATTTTGGTAAGATTCTTCTGAATGACCCTTGTTGGGTTAGCAAAAGTCCAAGAGATAAACAGACAGTTAAGCTTTCAACGTTCATAAGAACACAAATTACAGCATTTTTTATTAAAGTCATATAATTATAACTATTAAAAAACTAAAGACATATTGACCACTAATTACCTACATTCACATGTTTAGAAAGGGATTTTTCAGTGAGTACTACAGCTTGGCCCAGATAAACACTCTCATTTCCATATACTTATTTTAAATTGCTACTTAAATGCCACTCAGTCTGGTTTTCTTCCTAGAAGTCAGAGGTCTCACCTGTCATTTTTTTTCTCCCCCCATCAGGGTAACTTGTTATACTTACTTTATTTCTTAGTTTTTTTTATTATATGCTTTTCAGGTGTACAGCATTATAATCTGTAGGTACTATGCAATGATCACCATCACAAATGTGATTTCCACCCATCACTATACAATTGACTTCTTTACCCATTTCGCCTACCCCCAACCCTCATCCCCTCTGGTAACCACTAATCTGTTCCCTGTACCTATGAGTTTGTTATTGTTTCATTTTGTTTGTTCCATTGTTTCATTTCTTTGTTTTTATATTCCACCTATGAGTGAAATTTGTCTTTCCATTTGACATTTCACTTAGCATACTATGTTTCAGGTCCATCCATGTAGTCACAAATGGCAGAATTTTATTCTTTTTGATGGCTGAGTAGTATTTCATGGCGGGGAGGTGTGTGTGTGTGTGTGTGTGTGTGTGTGTGCATGCATGTGCACCATATCTTCCTTCTTGGCTGTTGTCACTGAAACTGAAACGAACATAGGGATGCATATATCTTTACAAATTAGTGTTTTGTTATTTTTCAGATTTATTTTCCAAATAGAAGTGAAATAGCTGAGTCATATGGTTTCTCTATCATTCTTAAAGTAGGCAGGAATGCTGTGACACTTTCTACATGAATGACTGTGCTGTCTGTTTGTTGTTGTTGTTGTTTAGTCACAAAGTCATGTCCAACTCTGCAACTCCATGGACCATAACCTGCCAGGCTTCTCTAGCTGTAGGATTTCCCAGGCAAGGATACTGGAATGGGTTGTCATTTCCTTCTCCAGGGTAATCTTCCTGACCTGGGAATCAAACCCATGTCTCTGGCACTGGCAGGTGGATTCTTTACCACTGAGCCACCAGGGAAACCCTTTGTACCAGGATAGATCTAGCCTATGTCTCCATATGAGTGCTCATTGTTGTTTACATGCTGAGCCATGTTTGACTCTTTGTGACCCCATGGATTGTAGCCTGCCAGGCTCCTCTGTCCATGGGATTTCCCAGGCAAGATACTGGAGTGGGTTGCCATTTCCTTCTCCAAGGGATCTTCTTGACCCAAGGATTGAACTGACATCTCCTGCATTGGCAGGTAGATTCTTTACCACTGAGCCAGTTACTGCACAGTAATTTAGGACCACCTGATCTATCTCCTGAGAAACCTGTATGTGGGTCAAAAAGCAACAGAACTTTACATAGAACAACTGACTGGTACAAAATTGGGAAAGGAGTAAGACAGGCTGTATATTGTTACCATGTTTATGTAAGTTCTATGCAGAGTACATCTGTGAAATGTTGGGCTAGATGAATCACAACCTGGAATTAAGGTTCAGTTCAGTTCAGTCACTCAGTTGTGTCCGACTCTTTGTGACCCCATGAATCGCAGCACACCAGGCCTCCCTGTCCATCACCAACTCCTGGAGTTCACTCAGACTCACGTCCATTGAGTCAGTGATGCCATCCAGCCATCTCATCCTCGGTCGTCCCCTTCTCCTCCTGCCCCCAATCCCTCCCAGCATCAGAGTCCTTTCCAATGAGTCAACTCTTCACATGAGGTGGCCAAAGTACTGGAGTTTCAGCTTTAGCATCATTCCTTCCAAAGAAATCCCAGGGCTGATCTCTTTCAGAATGGACTGGTTGGGTCTCTGTGCAGTCCAAGGGACTCTCATGAGTCTTCTCCAACACCACAGTTCAAAAGCATCAATTCTTCAACACTCAGCCTTCTTCATAGTCCAACTCTCACATCCATACATGACCACAGGAAAAACCATAGCCTTGACTAGATGGACTTTAGTTGCAAGGTAATGTCCCTACTTTTGAATATGCTATCTAGGTTGGTCATAACTTTTCTTCCAATTGGAATTAAGGTTACCAGGATGAATATCAGCAATCTCAGATTTGCAGATGATACCACTCTAATGGCAGAAATTGAAGAGGCACTAAAGAACCACTTGATGATGGTGAAACAGGAGAATTAAAAAGCTGTCTTAAAACTCAGCACTCAAAAAAAGAAGATCATGGCATCTTGTCCCATCACTTGAAGGCAAATAGAAGGGGAAAAAGTGGAAGCAGTGTCAGATTTTATATTCTTGGGATCCAAAATCACTGTGGATGATGACTGCAGCCATGAATTACAAGACACTTGCTCCTTGGAAGGAAAGCTATGACAAACTTAGCATATGAGAAAGCAAAGACATCACTTTGCCAACAGAGGTCTATATAGTTACAGCTTTGGTTTTTCCAGTAGTCATGTATGGATGTGAAAGTTGGACCATAAAGAAGGCTGAGTGCCAACTAATTTATGCTATCAAGTTGTGGTGCTGGAGAAGACTCTTGAGAGTCCCTTGGACTGCAAGATCAAATCAGTCAATCCTAAAGGAAATCAACTCTGAATATTCATTGGAAGGACTGATGCTGAGGCTGAAGCTCCAGTACTTTGGCCCCTTGATGCAAAGAGCCAACTCATTGGAAAAGACCCTGATGCTGGAAAGGATTAAGACAAAAGGAGAAAGGGACAGGAGAGGATGAGATGGTTAGATAGCATCACCAACTCAATGGACATTAATTTGAGCAAACTTCGGGAGATAGTGGAGGACAGAAGAGCCTTGTATGCTGCAGTCCATGGAGTTGGAAAGAGTCTGACACAACTTTATGATTAAACAATA
The DNA here is from genome assembly GCA_006408615.1 of Connochaetes taurinus. NCBI lineage: Eukaryota > Metazoa > Chordata > Mammalia > Artiodactyla > Bovidae > Connochaetes > Connochaetes taurinus. The sequence goes on along the minus strand of SJXO01007318.1, from coordinate 42,991 downwards.
ACAACAACAAAATTTAGAACTAATATGGTAGGTTTTTGTTTACTGTATACTTTTTGACATGTGAGGCACATTTTATACAACATTTCATCTATCCTTACAGCAGCCGTATATTCTTCATTGTTTAAATGAAGAAAATAAGACTATGGTTACAAAGCCTCACATCACACATTGCCTCACATCACACAATGACAAAGTCAGAATTTAAACTCAAGTTTGTCTGACCCCAGTCCATACTTTTAATAACTGTGCTATTTAACCTCATTTAATAAGTATGCATCAAGCATGTCAAATGTCAGATACTACTGTGGTATGATAAAAAGTTTTGCTAAGGTTGGTCTAGGCTTTCATAATCCTTATAATTTAATTAGAGATATAAGGAGATATAAATGAAGTACTATAAAACTCAGTAAAACACAGTACTGTAAAAGACACAGGGAAGAATAAAGGATAAGACTACAGTGGTTAAAGAAAGCATCATGGAGGTCATGATACTTGGTCTAAAGTTTGTATGGAGGACAGGTTACAGAGATGTGAATATGGAAGACCATTGCCAGATGGCACAGAATGAGCAGTAATGAAAATAAATGAGCAAAATGTACATTCACCCATAGCTTCATGAGAGAAGGGTTTGTATTTGATTTCTGAATCTGAAGTACCCAATGTACTAGTTAGGGAGTTTGGGATGGACATGTATACACCGCTGTATTTAAAATGGATAACCAACAAAGGCCTACTGTATAGCACAGGGAACCCTGATCAATATTATGTGTCTGCCTGGATGGGAGGGGAGTTCAGGGGAGAATGGATACGTGTATACATATGGCTGGGTTCCTTTGCTGTCCATCTGAACATTTCACAACTTTGTTAATCAGCTATACCCCAATAAAAAATACAAAGCTTTAAAAAAAGTACCCAATGTGATGCATAATAATCAGGTTCCCAGTGAATGTTTGTGGGTTGAAACATTGAGGAATTGTGCCTAAAGGAGAAGGGATTTGGTTTGAAGGGTGAAAAGAGAGAAGGTTGTAAAGGTAATTGGAATTAGACTCTGAACAGCTCTGAAAGTCCTTCCTAGCATTGAAAATTGTGATTCTCTGCGTTGTCAATTTATAGCATAAGAATTGACTGGTTATGAAATACAGAACCTTTGACTATTTTGGAGGAGAACATAATGAAACAGGCGCTGGAAAAAAAATAGACTTGAGATAGAAGAGAGGAGGATGACAGGGAAACTAATTAGTAAGGCTATTGAAAAAATCCAGTTATGAGGCAAAAAGAATATGCCCTAGCTTAACAACAAGAAAAAGCCAGGTAGACTAGAAGATCTTAACTTTTCTGATGCCATCAGAGTGCTGAGTTCACAGAGTAGCTAATTTGTCTAAAATCTAAGAAAATACAGGTGCCTCCAGGAAGCTGAGAAGTTAGCGTTGGCCTACCGTGGCAAAGTGTGGGCAGAATTAGGGCTGCCACACAAGTGAGTAAGAAGCATTCAGGTAAAATTTTAAGGAATTAACTAAATAGACCCCTCAGAGCTGCAGACACAGTGGTGTTGGTCCTCACTTGTAGACTCTTCTCCATGACTCTCCACAGGACACTCTAGAGAAAGATTGGAAGAAAGAGATCTGAACAAGACCCCCAGGAAACGGTTGAATCCTGGCTGAGACCTTTGTCTCCTCAACAAAAGCTTGAATCCATGGGGGGTAAGGCCCCAAACTTTGTCGTCCTGGGGCCTGAGGGAAGACCCACTGTTACCTGGAGGAAGGTAAAAGAAAAGCCTGGGGGAAGGACAGAAAGCTTTGCTGAGCCAAGGGCATTAGAGATCCTCTTCTGCTGGAGGGCAGGAAATACTGTCCTACAGAAGGACTGCCTAAGACACAGGGCAGGATTTAGCTGCTAGAGGTGAGAAACAGTATCACTAAGCCCTACCACCAAGACCCAGTGACACAGGACCTACCTAAGACTGAGGCTGGACCAGGGCTACAGTGAACCTCCCAAACCCCTGCCTTCACATTAAAAACAACCTCTGTCTACCATGCAAGAGTGTGGAGAGAGACGCTCTTTGAGGTACAAACAGGGATGGCTGAAGCATAGAGTGGGAACAGAAAACTCCTCTAGCAAACCATCGTTTTGTGTGCTGTTTGGAAGATAAACTGTAGGGAGCTGAGAATCCTGGCAGATCAGGTAAGCAGCTTTTGCTGTAAACCAGGTGAAGAAGGATGGTGACTTGGCTAGCGTTAACTGAGTGTAACATGGCCTGGTTCTGATTATGTTTGCAAGTTTGAGCCTGCAAGGGAGGGTTTGCTGGTATATTGGATATGGAATGTGACAGGATAGTTGGAAGCAAGGATGACAGAGGCTTCTGAACTGAGCTGCTGGAAGGTAATATTATCATTTACTAAGTTTGGAAGGACCAAGGTGTGGGGAAAAAGTTTGGGGGTAAATCAAGAGTTCTGATTTTTTACTGTAGATAGCTATTTGTAACTGTTTAGAAGCTTCATAATTACCTCCACATTGCCCTTCATATCTTGTGTATATGGGAGGCCAGTCCTTCCTATGAAGTGCAGAAAAAACTGCAAGCAGCTTCCTTCTTAGGAAGGTGTTTCTTCCATGGAGAATGGAACTTTCCTCTGGTCATTTTATATCAGCTGCCCTTGCTTTCTTGATTTGCAAGATGAGGAGGTTTTCTCTTCAACCACACTCTTGATTGCTCCTTTCATGGGATAGAAAATGTAGCCTGAGACTTCAGAGATGACATTTACCATTGTGTTTCAAACCTTGTAACTGGATTTGTAAATTTCATGGTTCCTAATCTTTTCATGCCATCCTCCCTTCTCCTCCATCTTATAGACTCAGCAGTGCCTGCTGATTCATATGCTAGCATGCCTTTTCAAGTAGAAGATAAAGACTTTATGGAAGAAAGTGAAGAAATTGAGGGTCCTATGAAGTGGTTTCAGTATTTGGTCTCTCAAAACCGTTTAAGATGCACACAAGGACAGCTGTGTTCCAAAATATAACAGATTTGTAAATATTGGTTTAAAATAGAAGGGGCAAACTGCTCTTTGTCAAGCTAACTTTTCATAGTGTTCTGACAAAGCATAGAAAATGAAGTAGTGCTTAATTGCCAGGGGGATGAGGTGATGGAGGAGTGGCAGAAAGACTTTTTTTCAAAACAGGGAATGTTCACAAGCAAGAGCATGGAAACTTCTATACAGCAACCTTCTAACCACTGTGATTGTAATCCTAAAGGATGAGAATTTCCATGTGAGGGTTTGCTGACAACCTCCATCAGTAACACCAAAAATATGTGTTAAATGGTTCTTGGGCCCCATTCTATCTCCTGCTTCAGAGTTCTGGTGGTGACTAGGGGACTTCATATTTTAAAAAGTCCAAGTGATGACCCCAAATTTAAGTCTCTGCAGTGTGTCTGGCAGCTTCTGGGTTTCTCTTTTATGACTCCCCTAAATAGTCATATTTTGTCCTTGTTGTTTAGTTGCTCAGTCATGTCTGACTCTTTGTGACTCCATGGACTGTAGCCCACCAGGCTCCTCAGTCCATGGGATTTTATCTTTGCCAGGCATTAAATGTTAACTGCATATCAAGTGCCTTGCAAACATTGTATCTGAAATTTCACCCTGAGAAGAGTGTGTATTCACATTTTTCAGATAGGAATCAGACTCAGAGAGGTTAAATAGTTTGTTCAAGTTGACACAACTGGTGAGTAATAAAATCACCGTGTATATGTGTGCTCAGTCATGTCCGATTCTTTGTGACCCTATGGACTGTAGCCCGCCAGGCTCCTCTGTCCATGGGATTCTCCAGACAAGAATACTGGAGTGGGTTGCCATTTCCTGATCCAGGGATCTTCCCAACCCTGGGATCAAACCCACATCTCTTCCGTCTCCTGCATTGACAGGTAGATTCTTCACCACTAGCGCCACCTGGGAAGCCCCAAGGTTGCCATAGTACATGTAAAATCAGTTCAGTTCAGTTGCTCAGTTGTATCTGACTCTTTGTAACCTCGGACTGCAGCACGCTAAGCTTCCCTGTCCGTCACCAACTCCCAGAGCCTACTCAAACTCCTGTCCATCACGTTGGTGATGCCATCCAACCATCTCATCCTCTGTCGTCCCCTTCTCCTACCACCTTCAATCTTTCCCAGGATCAGGATCTTTTCAAATGAGTCAGTTCTTCGCATCAGGTGGCCAAAGTATTGGAGTTTCAGCTTCAACATCAGTCCTTTCAATGAACACTCAGGACTGATCTCCATTAGGATGAACTGGTTGGATCTCCTCGCAGTCCAAGGGACTCTCAAGAGTCTTCTCCAACACCACAGTTCAAAAGCATCAATTCTTCGATGCTCAGCTTTTTTTATAGTCCAACTCTCTACATGACTGCTGGAAAAACCATAACTTTGGCTAGACAAAACTTTGTTGGCAAAGTAACAGTCCTTCCAATGAATATTCAGTACTGATTTCCTTTAGGATGGACTGGTTGGATCTCCTTGCAGTCCAACCAGTGTCCAAAAACTGGAATATATTTAGAACTACATAAAATAATACTGAATGAGTTTAATCTTCTTTTAGTAATGTCAGAGATACTTGAGTATCTTGTAGTACCTCAAGGTTATTATTGTAATCCTCAATTATCATTAAATGGTACCAAACAAAGGAATTCTATTCATTTTAGTATTCTTGTTCTTTGGATAATTAATAGCAGACAGTACCTAGAGTTGCATATGACAAAATTGAGTGTTATGTTCTTTTATAGATTCAGAGAATATTGTCTTCCCTCAAATTTAGGGAATTCTGTGGCAGTCCAGTGGTTAGAACTCCACACTTTCACATCTGAGACCATGGGAATCCCTGGTCAGGGATCTAAGATCCTGCAAGTCCCACAGCACAGCCAAAAAAGGGAGAAAAAAACCCTCCATCAAATCTAGTCATTCTATAAGGAAGGACAGGCTATATGCTAGCTCATGTTAGTGGTTTCCAAATCTGGCTTTAAAGCAGAGTCACTCAAATAGTTTATAGGTTTTAAATGGCTGAAAAATTCTTAAAAATACAGATTCCTGGGTTTTACTGTTAAGGATTTTGATTTGGTGAGCCAGAGAATCACGGTTAAAAAGCTTCCAAGTGATTCTCATAGAAGCCGTGTGTGGAGTACCTAGTTCATGAAGCAATTTTAAGATGATACTAGGAGTATATAGTCATTCAAAATACCTTCTATTTGTAAGTTCTAGAACTCTAAAAATTTTCTTTGAAATAGCTACTCATTTGGATTCTTCCCTTTGAAAACAACTTTTATAAAGGTTTTACTCTTGTGAATACTTGACACTAGGGCATAAGGTATTGGTGGCTTCTGGTGCTTTCTGCACAATGGAAGTGAGAATGCATAAGAGCTTGTGAGAAATTAAGAAAGTGGAGTACAGCAAGAGCATGGAAGAGTTCTGAAAATCAAATGAGGACTACCAGAAACCAAACTGGTTCATTTCATACACGTAATTCAGGTTAGTGTCATCTCCACCGTATTTATGGTTCCAAGTTAATCCACGTATTCCAGGATCCTTGGAGGTTAACTCCTTTCTTAATGTTCTTGGGGAAAAGGGGGAACATTGTTTCCTGTTATTACTCTAAACTATTTCCACTGACTTGGAATTATGAGAGTTGGCATCCTATTTTGTGGTATCAATAACTCCTATTCATTACATTTCAACTTCAAGGAGAACGTGGTCTAAAGACTTTCAGAAAATAGGGAGGAAAAAGAGGGAAATTATGTCTACTAGTGAATGTCTTCCTGTTGAGATCTGAAATGAAGAGGCACTCCAGACCACTGGTGAGAATATATTTTTAGAGGGAGGAGGATCTCAAAGTCTGTAACATTCCAAATCATTGGCATTTTTACTGTACTGTAAGGTACCTGGATATTTTTATCATGAATCTGATAGGTGTATTCTTTTCTTAATTCTTAATCAATGGCTGTTACTCTTATTTTGGTTTTTGTAATATCACAGGAATAAAAATGTGCACATAGATGATATTAGTCAACAAACAAACCATTTCCCTCAATTTGATGGAAGTATGTTACCTTGATGAAAAATCATTTTATCAGATTTTTAACCAAAGGATGGAGAAAAATACTGGTGATCTTCAGCTTAGGGACTGTTGCTAGTTTCCATTTACCCATACAACTTAGAGACAGGTGCGGTCTGCTTCTCAGATATCACATGAGGATGAGCCAGCAGAACCCAGATCGACCAATGGTCCCAGAGCATCTGGATTCAAAAAGATTGACTTAGAAAGAAAGAAATATTAGGGCAACAGGAGGAATATTCTGAAAATTGCAATTGTTTCAGAGCTTGTTTTTGAATATTTTGGTGATGAATGCTGCTCTTCCCTATTTCCACCTGTACTTAGATTCTTAAGTACAGGTGGGCATGGGTTACCTAGAATAGTCTACACATTCCAGACTCCATTATGATCAGGTGACTAAGTTCTGACCAGTGACATATATCCTAAGTATCTTGTGAAACTTCTAAGAAGAGTCCTTGAAAGAAGAGAGTTTAATTGCCTCCTTTGTTTTTTCTTCTCCTATCTTCTGGCTTGACTGGAGTGGTTGGTGTTAAAGCAGCCATTTTAGAATACGATTAGAAGTTGTATGTAGAAGAGAGCAGAACAATACAATAAAGGAATCTTTGGCCTTGGCAATTGTATATTTACATACCAACTCAGCCCAGACTGCATAGCTGGAACAGACTACACTCTAATTTGGTTGAGGGAAATTTAGCATCATGGTAAAGAATAAAGGCTCAGAGACCAGATTGGATTTGATTGAGTCTTGGGTCTATTTCTCACTAGCTATGTGACTTTGAGCAAATTAATGAATTGTGCCTCCCTATCCTCATTTATCAAATGGGCTAGTGATAAACTTCACCCATGAGATTGCTATAAGGAATCAATGAGATAGTGTATATAAAATGGTTAGAACAGTGTCTGGCACATGGATAGCACTATATAAACAATATCTTTTATTATTTGAGCCACAATTATTTTCACAATTTTGAGATTACAGAATAAGCTGATACTAGTGAGTGCAAATGCTCAGCACATATAAGTAATGCCTGGCACAAAGTGGGTGCTTAATTAACATTTTTAAATCAATGAATGAACTATTTCTATTTACTTTTAAGTTTACCATAATAACCTGAAAAGTGACTTTAAGAACATTGCAGCTTTCATTAACCCTTGAATTACAAGCAAAACAATTAGAGATTAAAGATGGTTATTAACTTTGTGTTCTAGTGACATGTAGTTACAATAGTGCCCTGTTGGCATGGAGCCCCAGGACTCAAAAGCCATTCACCACTTACTAGTTCAGCAATTTCTCACATGGTCCCTGCTTTCAGCTCTCAGGCTTGTGCCTCTTTCATAGCAACAGGCTGTTAACCTGTTATGGGCTCCTCTGCTACAGACATATATGGCAGGCTACCATAAGCCTTTGACATATGCTCAGAAAAGACCAATCTATTTAATATTACCCAAACAGAGACCATGGTTGGGAAGAAAATCCACCACAAGCAAATGCAATATTAAAAGGAGTACTTATAGGATTATATAATATTTGAGGGAAAATGTGCTTAGCATCCTGTATCTTTCTAAGCATCAATCATTTTGGGTCAGTCAAACTTGAAGAAGTTCTATTTTGTTGGCTCTGCCTAAGTTTATGCTCCATATGTATGACATACTTTTACAAATAGTGTTGAAGGGGACATATGATCTTCATTCTATTATTTCCCCAAATAAAGAACATGCCAAACTTCAGGGAAGGCATGTGATATCTGCAATATTTATAGATTCTTATGAAAAGCTTTGCTATGATATAGAGCATACAGTTAGCTTCAAGTTCCTCTTTTCTAACCAGTCCATACATTTTCTTTAAAGTTAATATAAATTTAGACATTATATGACCTATAATTTGACTGCATCATGAAGAAGACTCCTGTACTTTATTTTAAAGTACTTTAAAGATGTATTTTATTTTAAAGTACCTTATACCTTTATAGTAAATATGTAAAATGGATAAAGAAATATATCTGACACAACAATAGTATATCTGGTATCTTCTTTTCCTATACACACAGTTTAAAAAATTTCATTACTCATTGGCCCAATTTTGCATTTAAATATGAATTCATTTCATTTTACTTTGCAATCAGGTAAATTAGTGAGAAGGAATCTAAACAATATGCTTTAATTGCGTTTATAAATTATTCTCTCTGTCCTTCATGAGCATTCTTTCTTTTTTAGATATTGAAATGTAGTGTCTAAATATAAAGTGCAGTAACATCTGGTTCTAATTGCTGGTTTCAATAATATAGATAGACCTTCAACATTTCATGCTTTTGAAAGGATGCGTTTAGTAGGAGGTACCGAGTCAAAGGTTGTAAAAATTTTATACCACTAAAAATAGTTGAAATCTCAGATGCATTTAAAATGGAAATTACCACTTTCTGAGCAAATAGTTCCTTTCCATGTAAGGTGTGTATATGCTAGAAATGGTTCATCAGAAGAAACTGTTTTCTTTTTTTAAATATCCCATATACCAGCATTCATATAACCACAGTACTTTTATTTTTCACAGATTCCAAGTCTTATTCAAATCCTGAAGTAAACATTCAGTAGTCACTGAACTCACATGTTGTACAAGGTTTTATATTTATGGTTGTCTTTTAGACATGTTCTATCATAATAAGCTGGAGTGGAAGAGTTCAGTTGTCCTCGTGGATGACAGGCAAGTGGGTTATTGTACTGCTAGAAGTGTGTGTCTGTGTGTGTGTGAGAGAGAGAGATAGATGGATAAATGTTTCTCACCAAAAAGTCCTGCGGAACACTCTTCCATGTACATTTAAGCCTTTCTTCCTTTCCTTGACCATGAAAATCCTTTCTTCAATACTTGTCAAACTCAAAATTCTTTTCTGAGTTCTGATTTTGTGGTTTTATTGCTGTAACACCCTTGGAAAAAAAATGTAAAAGCAAACAGACTTTCATCTGGTGGCAATCAATAAATAGCTGTTCTCTTAACGCTTAACTCAATGGAATAATTGGGTGTCTTAGAACATTATGCAATTGTTCTATTTAGAATAAAAGCTCATGTATATCTGGATTCAAGATCTCCTTACAAAGACAAACATTGCTCCCTTTCTTGAAGACCGGTGCCCCTGGGAAGGTCAGTGCTCTGAGTTCTCAGTAAAGGTCTCTCCATAATTTGTTGGGCACCTGAGACCATCTGGGCCATGAATATTCTGAGAAGTTGAAAATGACCACTTCTGAAATAGTATTTTACAATTCATCTTGGCAGATTCCTGTTTTTAAATTATCAGTTGAACTGAAAATTTTAACTGATAGTTATAGACCATTTGAAATGGACCAGCCTCTCTCTCCATGGCAGAACATAGTGCTTAGTGGGTGGAGAACCCATGTTTAAGCACACAGGCTCAGGACCCAGGTTTCTTGGGCTCACACCCAGGTTTTACTGTTTATTAGGTGTGAATCCTCAAGCAATTTAACTAGTTTCTTTGGACCTCAGTTTTCTCATCTGTAAAAGGAGGATAATAAGAGTACTTATTTCATAAGTTTTAGTGAATTAAATTACATAAACTGCTTATTATTATTGAGAAAATTTAGGACTCTAAATAACTTTATTGAGAAGCTAGCATCGGAATTGGAGAAGGCAATGGCAACCCACTCCAGTACTCTTGCCTGGAAAATCCCATGGACAGAGGAGCCTGGTGGGCTGCAGTCCATGTGGCCATGAAGAGTCGGATACGACTGAGTGTCTTCACTTTCACTTTTCACTTTCACGCATTGGAGAAGGAAATGGCAACCTACTCCAGTGTTCTTGCCTGGAGAATTCCAGGGACAGGAGCCTGGTGGGCTGCCGTCTATGGGGTCGCACAGAGTCAGACACGACTGAAGCGACTTAGCAGCAGCAGCAGCAGCATCTTCAGAATAATTTCTGTATAGGCATAGTCTGTTTGGGAAGATTGAGGGCCGGAGGAGAAAGGGACAATAGAAGATAAGATGGTTGGATGGTATCACTGACTCAATGGACATGAGTTTGAGCAAACTCCAGGAGATAGTGAAGGACAGGGAAGTCTGATGTACTGCAGTCTGTGGGATCGCAAAGAGTCTGACACGACTGAGCATCTGAACAACAACAACATGGCATAGTCTAAGAAAAAAGCTTGGTCAGGAAGGGCAGGAAGAAGGTGGAGAATTCAGGGAAGATTTTTGAGTCAACTCCAAACCAATGACTCTTAGGTGGGCCTTTTTTGAAAATAGGCCAGAGGCAACTAATCATAGCTCAGACATTTGAGCCTCTGAACCTGAAAGAGTGTAGCTCTGCTTCAATATCTAGAGGGAGAAAGAGTTTTCTCTCACCAAGACCTCTTAGGAACCATGTTTGCTAATAAGAGATAAGCTCAGATTTTGTTTCCCTTAAGATTTCAGTGGCCTCTGGACCCTGGGTTTGAAGAATACTCAGATTCTTCCCACTATATTCATCTTTATTCTTAAACTCAATTCTTTCCTGAACCAGATACAATGATCTTGACTGGAAGAACTTCACAGTAGTCAGTGTTTAAATAGCAATCAAATTAGTACCTTATGTACTGTGAAAATGCCCCCAAAATATGACTGTTAAAAATACTACTCCTGATAATCTCAACTGTGGTTATCTTAAAAAAAATTGGTTGAGCATATAACTGAAATGGACTGACTTATCACACTTTGTTAATTTTGATCAATGGCAATTTTGGGGAATTAACATGTCTATTAAAGTTTTGCCCAGTAATACTTACTAACATCATCCTTCTGGAAAAGTTCATTTAAAAGGAAGGCTTAGTCTTAGTAATGATTTGCAGTTCACGCCACTGCCTTGCTCAGACCCTAATTATTTCTTAACTAAATTTGGAATAAACAGCTTCTGTCTTGGGGGTTCTTCATCCAAACTTCCAATCAAATCCTTTATCACTGCCAAAGTTAGCATTTTTAAAATAAAGCTCAAATCTGTTCCCATGACTCATTCACTTAAAACTCTTCAATAATTCTCCCATAATCTCAGAAGAAAGCCCAAATCTTTTTTTTTTTAATTTAATTATTTTTTAACACCAAAACCATTTTGTATTGGGGCATAGCCAATTAACAATGTTGTGATAATTTCAGGTGACCAGTGAAGGGACTCAGCCATACATACACATGTATTCATTCTCCCCCTAGTCCCCCTCCCATCCAGGCTGACATATAACATTGAGCAGGAGTACTATACAATAGATCTTTGTTGTTACCCATTTTAAATATAGCAGTGTGTACATGACCTTCCCAAAGCCCCTAACTATCCCTTCCCTCTGATAGCCATGAGTTCGTTTTCTAAGTCTGTGAGTCTCATTCTGTTTTGTAAGTTCATTTGTATCATTTCTTTTTAGATTTCATGTATAAGGGATGTTATATGATATTTCTCCTTCTTCTGTCTGACTGACTGACTTCACTCAGTATGACACTCTCTAAGTTCATCCATGTTGCTGCAAATGGCCTTATTTCATGATTTTTAATGGAAAGCCTAAATCTTTATCTTCTGCATTTAGTCCTTTATAATCAGGTCTTGCTTCTGTCCATAGTTTCATTTCCTACTACATACACACTGGCAAAAAACTAGGTTCAGCTTACACTTAACTCTTTGCTATATCCTAAGCTCTTTCTCATTTCTGTCTGATTGACATGCTGTCTTTCTATGTGGAATGCCTCCCCTTATGTTGTTTATTTGGTAATCTACTCATCCATCTTGCTGTCTCCATGAGGCTTTCATAAGCATCTGTGTTCTAGGTGAGATGACTTTTTATTTTGGGTTTCCAAAACAACCTTTCCATTCCTCAACTATAGCTCTTATCATCTTGTACAAAACTGTCCATTTATTCTTTGCTCCCTTCCTCATATACACCAATAAACTGTGACCCATTCTCCTGAGAACTGAAATCAAGACTGTTAATGTCTTATTTCGAAGCAAAACATAATAACTAGCAAGTAACTGGTACTAAATAAATGTGTTTGAATGAAATTGTTTTATTTAAATCATATTTTCTGATCCTTGAGTTTTAACCATCAAGAAATAATGATGCAGTGTGGTAACTTTTATCTTGTTACTGGAAGAAGACTATTTTAGATTCAACATAATTCTAAAGAAAGAATTGTGAGGGTGGAAAGGGTGGCTCAATTTTGGAAGTTCTCAACACCTTAGCAGAAAATAATGCTCCCTATCCAACTTAGCACAGAGGTTTTGCCATTAAAGATAGTTGGGTGATCTGCTCAGTGACAGTGTGTCTTGCAAGGCCCATGAAGGGGACAAGGCCACATGAGTAGGACTAGGTGAAAGTTTAGATAAGCTTAAGAGCTATCTGTCCACTTGACCGATATCTGTTGAATGCCATATGACATTTGTTTATGCCTGTTCTCTTAAATATGTTCTGTTGGATCCTAGTCATAACATATACTTCAAAAAAGGATTCTATGGTCATATAAACTTGACAAATGTCAGAAACTCTGTCTCCCTCTTACAGGTTCTGCATGCACATAAGCATCTTAAAGAATCTGAAAAGTCATGCAATGCAAAAATGCATTTAATTTCTACACTTACATGACCACAGGACTCTTGTATTTCATATCATTCTTTAACATTTTGTGTTAGATGTTATGCCCTATGGAACACATATTAGGAAACACTATTAAGTACCAAAGATACTGAAATGTAAAGGCTTAACATCTATGATTATTCTAATTTCTCCAATTCTTAATGCTATACCCCTTTCTTCCATATTTTTGTCAACTCTTCCAAATATAGCTACATAGAATTGCAGAGAAAAGAGGCATTGTTTTGTCTACCTTTGTGTTAGAAATGAGAAAACAGAGTTCCAGACACCTTCATTGGCTTTCTTAATGCTAATAAACGGGTACATGAAGGAACCTGGTTGCCTGACTACCAGTCTCATGATGTTCCACTGTAGCAGAAGATTCAGGCCTTCCCTTCCCTTGCCCAGTGAACTGCCTCAGCATTTACCATATTGTATTTAATGTATTTAATGTTATGTCCTTCTTCTTTTCACAGCTATTTTTAAGGCCTCCTCAGACAGCCATTTTGCTTTTTTGCATTTCTTTTCCATGGGGATGATCTTGATCCCTGTCTCCTGTACAATGTCACGAACCTTATTCCATAGTTCATCAGGCACTCTATCTATCAGATCTAGGCCCTTAAATCTATTTCTCACTTCCACTGTATAATCATAAGGGATTTGATTTAGGTCATACCTGAATGGTCTAGTGGTTTTCCCTACTTTCTTCAATTTAAGTCTGAATATGGTAATAAGGAGTTCATGATCTGAGCCACAGTCAGCTCCTGGTCTTGTTTTTGTTGACTGTGTAGAGCTTCTCCATCTTTGGCTGCAAAGAATATAATCAATCTGATTTTGGTGTGGACTATCTGGTGATGTCCATGTGTAGAGTCTTCTCTTGTGTTGTTGGAAGAGAGTGTTTGCTATGACCAGTGCATTTTCTTGGCAAAACTCTATTAGTCTTTGCCCTGCTTCATTC
>SJXO01007318.1:0-29172 GCA_006408615.1 Connochaetes taurinus | reverse complement strand
CTGGATCATGGAAAAAGCAAGAGAGTTCCAGAAAAACATCTATTTCTGCTTTCTTGACTATGCCAAAGCCTTTGACTGTGTGGATCACAATAAACTGTGGAAAATTCTGAAAGAGATGGGAATACCAGACCACCTAACCTGCCTCTTGAGAAATCTGTATGCAGGTCAGGAAGCAACAGTTAGAACTGGACATGGAACTGGTTCCAAATAGGAAAAGGAGTATGTCAAGGCTGTATATTGTCACCCTGCTTATTTAACTTATATGCAGAGTACATCATGAGAAACGCTGGACTGGAAGAAACACAAGCTGGAATCAAGATTGCCAGGAGAAATATCAGTAACCTCAGATATGTAGATGACACCACCCTTATGGCAGAAAGTGAAAAGGAGCTAAAAAGCCTCTTGATGAAAGTGAAAGAGGAGAGTGAAAAAGTTGGCTTAAAGCTCAACATTCAGAAAACGAAGATCATGGCATCTGGTCCCATCACTTCGTGGGAAATAGATGGGAAAACAATGGAAACAGTGTCAGACTTTATTTTTGGGGGCTCCATCACTGCAGATGGTGACTGCAACCATGAAATTAAAAGACGCTTACTCCTTGGAAGAAAAGTTATGACCAACCTAGATAGTATATTGAAAAGCAGAGACATTACTTTGCCTACTAAGGTCCGTCTAGTCAAGGCTATGGTTTTTCCTGTGATCATGTATGGATGTGAGAGTTGGACTGTGAAGAAGGCTGAGCGCCGAATAATTGATGCATTTGAACTGTGGTGTTGGAGAAGACTCTTGAGAGTACCTTGGACTCCAAGGAGAGCCAACCAACCCATTCTGAAGGAGATCAACCCTGGGATTTCTTTGGAAGGAATGATGCTAAAGCTGAAGCTCCAGTACTTTGGCCACCTCACGTGAAGAGTCGACTCATTGGAAAAGACTCTGATGCTGGGAGGGATTGGGGGCAGGAGGAGAAGGGGACGACCGAGGATGAGATGGTTGGATGGATGTGAGTCTGAGTATACTCCGGGAGATGGTGATGCACCGGTAGGCCTAGTGTGCTGCGATTCATGGGGTCCAAAGAGTCAGACACGACTGAGTGACTGAACTGAACTGAACTAATGTTATGTCCTTAACTTTCACAGGATTAACTTGGGTATGAGCAGTGTTTGCTTTGTTTGCATGTTTGTTTGTTAAATGTGATATTTTGATTCCTCAATCAGGTTTTAGTTTCTCCAAAGAAGTAAGCGTCAATTCTAATGTGATGAAAACAGCTAAAACTTTCCTAAAAAGTGACTGCTATCAATTTACGTGAGAAAACAGAGAAAATCATTAGCAGATAGAAAAACTACATAAGAATAAGCAATATATATATGAAAACTATTTAATCTCATTAAGAATCAAAGAAAGGCAAAATATAACCAAATGAAATAGTATTTTGTGATAAAATATGTCAAAAGAATTTTTAATTTTTTTCAAGAGTGTCAAGATTGAGGTGAAATAGGCATATCATATTTATCCTAGGAATTATGGAGCTTGGCAGATGTTTTTGTATGGGAATTTGGAACCTGTCTGAAACCTTAAAAGCCTGCCTGATGTGTTTTTGAACCATTCTGTTGATGCCTAAAACTTATATTTTATTATTTATACAATGTGATATGGACAAATAGTATCACAAATGTACTCATGAAGGTATTGTTAATGGAATTAAAATTGAGCTATTTTTAATTGGAAAATAGCTAAAAAGCAAAATGAAGCATACTTTGACCTCAGGATAAAATAAATTGTTGCATGGCCAATGTAATGATTCATGACCATTAAAATTACATTCTTAAGATTATTTATATGGAAAGATGTTAATAACACATTGTTGAATGACCAAAAGTTGTTACAGTGTATGTACCCTATGGTTTTGTATCCTTTTGTTCCAATTTTTGTATATATATATATATATATATATATATATATATATATGTTTGTTATGGGTAAAAATCTCATCTATATTCCCAGCCTAGACCTGTACTTAGCTTATTCATTGTTGTTCAGTTGCTCAGTCGTGTCCGACTCTTTGTGACCCCATGGACTTAACTTATAGGCAATATTTAAATAACACTGAATGAATAAATTGAAACAAATCTGGAAGTACATGTGGTGGAATGATAACACTGTTTGATTGGTGGCGTGGCAGTTCATGTTTTTCTCTTTTTTGTTTATATTTCTTTTATACAGTAAACCCACATAAACTTTGTAATAAGAAATTTCTTTTAAATAATAAAAACACAGCTGCTTAGTTAATGTCATTTCCCAGCAAAGCGATAATCACCATTTAACCCACTTTGACTGAGATGCTTCTAATGTTTAAATGAAGATACTCAGATCTCATTCCTTGTTTCCTCAGGGCTACTTGGAATTCTACCCATACCAGGCCCCCACCTACACCCACGCCTGTATTATTGACTGTCATTTTTAAGTGGCTCAGACTCTATGATCAGAATTTCCTGAATGCCTGAAGAATAACTGCCCACCCACAAACCCCATCGTGTGTTTTTTGCTTGGCAGGGCTCCCTTGTCACGAACTATATTTTCCAGGAACATGTTCTATAGAGAAAAATGGCCCCCAAGGAGCAACTGAAGCATGTGTGTAGGCACTTAGAATTGACATACTGTGGAATGATCGGAAATTTATTTGGATAAATAGCCTGTAATATAGTCAGGGACTTCCCATAATTCTGAAGTCAATGAGGCCCTTGGTAGTTTTATTTCCCTCACTTCTGAGACAATGGGATTCACAGAGACTATGGATTTATTCATTAAATGCTGAGCATAAGAACTTGTCATCACCATCTTCTTTTGGGACAACTGAGCATGGTTCCTCTTGGTAAATAATATGAACACAAAATAAATATTGCAAGCTATCTGTGTCCCAGTCTTCCCTATGAGCAACTGCAAGTTCAGCTGCTGCTATATTCAAGTAAGATTTAGCTCAGAAAGTGGTAAAATGCTCAGGCTGCAGTATTTCACTGTGGGATGCTGTAATGTCAGAAGCCCCTGCCAACACATTCCAAAGCTCCTCTACTATGTGCTCCAAAAAAAAGGCACAAAATTCCTTCCAGTGTATGAACTCTGGACCTAGAGATTTTTTTTTTTGAACTTTTTATTTTATATTGGTGTATATCTGATTAACATTGTTGTGATAGTTTCAGCTAGACAAAAGCAATCAGGCATACATATACATATATCCATTCTCCTCAAACTCCCCTCCCATCCAGGCTGCCACATAACATTGAGCAGAGTTCCCTGTGCTGTACCGGAGGTCTTTGTTGCTTAACTGTTTTAAATATAGCAGTGTGTACAAGTCCATCCCAAACTCCCTAACTATCCCTTTCCTCCAAGCTTCCCCTCTGGGGAAGGAGAATTTCATTCTCTAAGTCTGAGTCTGTTTCTGTTTTGTCAATAAGTTAATTTGTATCATTTCTTTTTAGATTCTGCATATAAGTGATATCACGTGATACTTCTCTTTCTCTGATTTATTTCATTCAGTATGACAATCTCTATGGAGCTAGAGAATTTTGGTGTCAGTAATTAATAACAGTTTTTATCTTGAGTAAGTACCTTAACTTCTTTGAGCCTCATTTTTCCATCTGTAAAAAGGAAGCCTATAAATAGTCATCTCATAGGGTTATTGTAAGGAATAAACGACCGTGTTCGAAACGTGCTTAAAGGTAGCTCGTAAAAAGAACCTTAAAAAGGAAGTGACTAGCATGTCTGATGTGCTCAAAATGTGAACTCCTCTTATTATCACAATCATCAGCATCATCATCATGATCACTTCAGAGAAAGGGGTCTTGGCTGTGCTTAAGCTAACATTTCCAACCTGGGTTAAATGATACAGGAAAGAAGGAAACTTAACGAAAGACAAATTAAGGTAGAAGGAGAAAGTGAGGGGAGAGATGTGGAGAGAAAAGGACAGAAACAGAGGGATGTCGAGGCCATTGAAGTTTTCTCAGGTCCTTGGGTAGCCAACACTGGCCTTAAGTAAGCTAAAGGGCAGGATTTGGATGGAGTATTTTAACCAGCTGAACATTAGCCAGGTGTCTAGAGCAAGTTATCCTAAGGTAAATGGGATCCATTTCTACAGTGATGCATACATACCACTTCACCTGTGCAAGATAATAATATTTAGTCACGTAGCCACTAAATCGAAATGGTTCTACTTTCTACTCTATTGTCTTCTTCACTGATGGTGGGTCATGGTGACGATGATGGTGGCGGTCAGTTACTGAGATTCTACATTTTACTGGTGAAGACATTAAACACCAGAGTATAGAATCAGAGTCTCTAGAGATACCACACAATGGATGTACGAGTACCTATGTGTTTTCACTTCTGGGGTTTTTCTGCCATATCACTCTGTCTCTCTTCCAGATTTAAAGAAAAAGTTGGTTTTATTGTACTCAGGATTTAGCAGATTGTTCTGTCAGTGCATGGGAGTAGGGGAGTGGGGAGATGAGGATTGGATTACACTGATCTTAGAAAGCACACGGATTTCTTGCCAGATACTTTTCACTTATCCAGGACACAAATACCTGGTTTGCCTGCTACTTCAGTTTCCCAAATATCAGAAATCCTTACAGTGAAGAAGCTTCTTATTGTTTCTACTGGGTCACTTCTCTAGAGATTCATTTAACCAAACCAAATTTGTCTAAAACAAATATAATTAAAAGTCAGTGTGCCTAAAAGCATTTTTGGTTATACTAATTTTTAGTGAATAATATTAATCAATTTCAGCACATTTCCTATAATAATATAGGGTATGGAACCTCTTTTATATGTTCTTGCCTTTTTAAAGTACTTTTCTGTTTTTATTCATCAAGGATCCCAAGCTTCAGCCCAACTTATACACATTTCTGGGATTCAGATGTCTGGACATCTCTTGCAAATAGGTTGAGAAGTACAAATCATGTTATTTGCTTAAATCTTGAAGATGTTTCCTGGGAAAAAAAACTTATCCTGGAAAAAAAAAAAGTAGCATTCGGGAACAAAATCACTGGTTGTTTTTCCAGTTTGAAACCTAAATTATAAATCATTGCTTATTTAGTTATTGCTAGATACAATTGTTTCTAAAAGGTCAATCAAAAAAGTATTTATTGAGTAAGTATGTGCTCAGTATGTAATTAGTGCTATAATTGGGTATGTATAAAATGTGATAGCTATTCCATTTGTTCTTTGTTTTTGTATACCTGGAATCCAGAATGGTGCCTGATTTATGTACATGATCAATAACTAACTGATGGATAAGTTAGTGAGTGAACAAATGAATGAATCATGCTCTGGATGTGGAGGCGATACAAAGGAAAAGCAGCAGCAGTCTTTATAGAGAACAGACAATATAATTAGTATTGAATTACACAGTGTGGTGGACAGAGTTAATACTTGAGTTCCATTCTTACTCTGCCTTTGGTGTCTTTGGTGACCACACATGTTATTAAAATATATGACGTGTAACAGATTTCTAAGACATTTGCAAGTTGTAACATATTTTGATTTGATAAAAATGAGTTCTGAAATATCCTAGATTTCTCAAGTAGAAGGAGAAAGTGGAGATTGGAATGATAGGGGAAGTCTTCATGAAGAGATAGTATTCGACTTGGGTAGAATTTGATTAGGTGGAAGACAAAGAAACTAGTAGGTTTCCTTTTGTGTGTGTGCGTGTGAAGTTGCTTCAGTCTTGTCTGACTCTTTGGCCCCTCTGTCCACGGGATTCTCCAGGCAAGAACACTGAAGTGGGTTCCCATTCCATTCTCCAAGGAATTTTCCTGACCCAGGGATCAAACCCATGCCTCCTGTGTCTCCTGCTTTGCAAGCAGATTCTTTACCTCTGAGCCACTGGGGGAGCCCTTCCTTCTGTGTAGCAGACGCTTATACAAATATCACAATGTCAAGAGGTAGCTTAAGCATCATTTTTGTAGGTAGTGAAACTAAGATAAGAGAAGAAACCAATATCTGCAGTTGAGTTAGAGAAATAAGGATTGGAGCCAGGACCACCGCACTCTAAAGCCTTTGTTCTTTTCTGTACATCCCACTAAGAAGACCAAGGGACAGTCTGTTATATAAGTATATTTTAGAAATTTGGTTTTGTATTTGCCTTGCTTTCGCAAATTAGCTCTCTTAGGGAAAGTTTCTCACCAAAATGAAGTTTTGTCAAACTTTTTACCTGTGGCAGAGAATGTTAAGTTGCTTCTTCAATATCTGTTCTCCCTTTCTGTTTTACTAGAGGAAGTAAATATACCAAGTTAATAATACATAATTCCCTAGGCTTAGTTGTAGCTAGAGGTAGCCACGTGGCATATTTTCCCTAATGTGCTGTGAGTGAATGTATACTAGTTGGAACGTCTGGGAATGCAATTACTTTCCACAGGAATGAATTCACCTCGCATATTCCTTTTGTGTTTTGCACCTCACACCTCTTATTATTTGAAATTCAGATATTGCCTAGAGGTAAAGCAGACATTCTGTAGACAAGGTGACAAAAGCCACATGCTATGAATTACAGTGCAGAATGACAGCGAGGAGATTTAGGTTGTTAGCAGCATTGTGAAACCTCACTTCCAACCCTGAACCACCAACTGCAATGCTTCATGTTACATGAGAAAACTAAGGTTTCAGTAGCTTGCTGCTAACTGATATACCAGGGTGGAGGATAGTTTATTCAATCAATACAAGTTTCTGGTAATCTCCTCCACATCTAACTTTAGAGATACTAGAAGAGCTGAAGAATTTTAGACTTTAACAACAAAAAAGTGATTGGGCCCCTGTATGTGTTTCCTAGGGCTTCCATAACAAATTTCCATCAACTTGGTGACTTAAAACAATAGAAATCTCTCTCATGATTCTGGAAACTAGTATTGGCAGAACCATGCTCCTCCTGCAGGCTCTAGGAGAGCATTCTTTCTCACCTCTTTTTGGCTTGATAGCACCCCTATCCGTGGCATTTTCTATTGTAGTTACACCAGATCTCTACCTTTGCCTTCACACAGGCTTTTTCCCTCTGTCTCATTGGGATTCTGTGTGGCTCTGTCCTTTTTTTATAAAGACACCAGTCATTGGATTAGGGCCCATCCTATCCAATATGATCACATGTTAACTTACTAATTAAGTTAGGATCCTCTGCAAAGACTCAGTTTCCCCCAAATTTTACTTTCTAATGTCTTGGGAGGACACTAACTTTTGAAGGACACTATTCAACCTACTGGGGCTTCTTAGGTGGCCCAGTAGTAAAGAATCCATGTACCAGTACAGGAGGTGTGGGTTGGATCCCTGGGTTGGGAAGATCTGCTGGAGAAGAAAATGGCAACCCACGCCAGTATTCTTGCCTGGGAAATCCCATGGAATGAGGAGTCTGGTGGGCTAGTCCAGGAGATCGAAAAAGAGTCTGACACAACCTGGCAACTAAACAATAACAATTCAACCTATTACAGTCCTAGTGTGGAAAAAAAAATTGCTTACTTTAGAATGAGAGAAAAACAGACATCACAGATAGGAGACAGATGGGGAGTAAGAGAACTTTCTGCTTATGGCCCCTCATCTTCTCTATACTGTTCCTGGTACAACATAGTTAACCCCACCACTCTGGAAGGGCATGAACAGGTCAGTACCCACAGCACTCAGAGGTGTTGGGGGGCAGAAGAACAGTCCTGAAGCCCAGGTTAAGTGTAGAGCCCATCGTAAGAAATAGAGGTGGAATGGATGGGCCTTGGGACTGACTCTCCGCCCATCCTTTAATTCTTTGCACCTGTGACTGTGACCCAGGTAGAAACTCTTAGAAATGAGAGGCTTCAGGGCAGAGGTATTAAGAGGTACCTTAAGGGTCAAAGTCATCTGAAGTAGTAGGCAAATGAGGAATCACCCAAGACTGTAATATAAGAGGCTCTCTGACAGGCACAGCACCACACCTCATGCTGTGATTTCACCTGGAAGAGCATTAGGTGGAGTCTAGACTTTGTCCTTCATCATGTAAAGGAAAATATGCTTGTAATCCCTTTGTCTATAAACTCTTGAGAACAATGGTGAGGAGGGTACAACTATGAGAAGGGGACTTCCTTGGGGGTCCAGTGGTTAAGACTCTATGCTGCCAGTGCAGGAGGCCTGGGTTCAATCCCTGGTCAAGGAACTAGATCCCCCATACTGCAACTAAGACCCAGCACAGCCAAATGCATGCATACATAAAATTTAAAAAAAAAAAAAAAACTTGAGAAGAAGGAAACGAGATATTAATCTATGCATGAAAGCACAGAACTCATAAGCCAGAGCAAACAGAGACTATTTTCAGACAGATAACTGAGGATTATAGAAAGAGAAAGAGTATGAAGAATTTGTGAAGACGAACCATTAGGAGAAAATGGGTATAAAATCTGTAGTTATAAATAAAGAAATCAATGCATGGACTGAATCCTAGATCAAATACAGCTGAAAGATGATATAGCAAATTAGAATTTTCAAGTTTGGCGTCTCTCCTGGAAGATACAGGGAAAAAAGAAAGATCTGGGGGGAAAAAATGAGAGAAAGGAGATATAGAGGAGAGAAATACCTCATTATCTTTCTAAAAAAAAACCCAGGATGAAGAAAAAATGGATAAAAGGAAAGAATGCCTGAATTTTTCCTTAAATAATCAAGAGATATAAGAGCTTATTGAAGGGGCTCATTGAGACACCAAATAAATCTAGGCATATTATAATAAGATATTTGGAGGAAGTACTCATGGCATGTGTTTTGTTTGGCTGAATTTATCCCTTTCCTCTCTCTTTTGATAGCAAATTTTATATAATATAGAATTTGGCAAAGCAAAATATTCACCCTACCAACTTCTCTTGCAGTTAGGATTGGCCATGTAAGGGAGTCCTGTATCATACTACAAATGGCTGCTCTTGCACCAACCATCCTGTACAGCATAGGAATATAGTCAATAATACTGTAATAAGTTTGTGTGGAGACCAATAGTAAGTAGACTTATTGTGGTGATCATATCTGCTGTATAGAAATATTGAAGCTATATTTTATACCTGAAACTTAGTTTTGTGTGTAAATTATAATTTATAATTTTTTAAAACTTCAGCTCTTAAATAAAAAAATTGATAAATTGGACTTCATCAAAGTGTAAAAAGTCTGTTCTTCCAAAGATACTATTAAGAATTTGAAGAGTCAAACTGCTGATTGGAAAAAAAATACTCTCCATGCATCTATCTCAGAAATACTTGTAACCAGATAAAAGAACTGTTATAAAAGATTTGTAACCAGTTCTAAAGAACTCTTAAAACTCAATAATAAGACCAACAATTCAGTTTAAAATATAGTCAAAAGATCTAAACAAAACCTTTCCAGAAGACACACAAATAGCCAATACGCATGTAAAAACATGTGTTATTTGTCTGCATAAAAACACGTTATTTGTACGCATGAAAACATGTTATTTGTCCTTAGGAAAATGCAAGTTAAAACCATAGTGAAGTAGCCACTAGTATTGTCAAAAATATTTACAGTCTCAATTGCTGGCTAAAATATCCAGCAGCTGGACCATGGATAGCTCACTGGTTGCAATGTAAAATGGTATTACACTCTACAAAACTGGCAGACTCTTAAAAGATATAAAATATACCCTTGCCATGTAATCCAGAAAATCTACTTTGAGGTATTTACCCAAGGCAACTGAAAACCAAAGGCTTGTACATAAATGCTCACAGCAGCTTTTTTTGTTACAGCCTCCAGAGTGGAAGAAATCTGAATGCTTGTCAACAGGTGAGTTGATAATTGCTGTGGTATGTTAATTCAGTGGTACACTCAGTCAGTTCAGTCGCTCAGTCGTGTCCGACTCTTTGCAACCCCATGAACGACAGCACGCCAGGCCTCCCTGTCCATCACCCTCTCCCAGAGTCCACCCAAACCCATGTCCATTGAGTTGGTGATGCCATCCAGCCATCTCATCCTCTGTCATCCCCTTTTCCTCCTGCCCTCAATCTTTCCCAGCATCAGGGTCTTTTCCAATGAGTCAGCTCTTCATATCAGGTGGCCAAAGTATTGGAGTTTCAGCTTCAACATCAGTCCTACCAATGAACACCCAGGACTGACCTCCTTTAGGATGGACTGGTTGGATCTCCTTGCAGTCCAAGGGACTCTCAAAAGTCTTCTCCAACACAACAGTTCTAAAACATCAATTCTTCAGCACTCAGCTTTCTTTATAGTCCAACTCTCACATCCATACATGACCACTGGAAAAACCATAGCCTTGACTAGATGGACCTTTGTTGACAAAGTAATGTCTCTGCTTTTAAATATGCTGTCCAGGTTGGTCATAACTTTTCTTCCAAGGAGTAAGCGTCTTTTAATTTCATGGCTGCAATCACCATCTGCGGTACTCAGCAATAAAAAACAAACTACTGATACAGACAGCAACACAGATGACTCTCAAAAATATCCTGTGCAGAAGTCAGATTATAGAGTATACAGTGTGATTCCATTTATATGAAATTTTAGAAGAGATAAACCTAATTTGTAGTGTCAGAGAGCACATCAGTGGTTGCCCAGGACTTCCAGATATGACCTTGACCAAAGCTTTTAGTTAGGCTTCCATTCATTTTCAGTCAAGTCCTCCCTTCACCCACGTCTCTGCTTTAAAACATGCTTGTGCTTAGTCACTCAGTTGTGTCAGACTCTGCGAACCCACGGACTGTAGCCGGCCAGGGTTCTCTGCCCGTGGAATTTTCCTGTCAAGAATATGGGAGTGGGTTGCCATTTCCTTCTCCAGGGCATCTTCCTGACCCAGGAACTGAACCCGTGTCTCTTGTGTCTCATGCAATGGCAGGCAGATTCTTTACCACTCTGACCCCTTGGGCTTTAAAATGGAGAATATTCTAATTTAGTGGGTGCCAACTCTTGGTCTATGAGTGTGCTGTGAAATGAGGGAAAAAAATCAGACAGGTGGGAAGGTTTTCAAGGTGTTAAATTTATTCAGTTGTAAGTGACTATTTATTATTGTGAAATTACCTCTTTGTAATTTGATGTGAAAATATCTATTTATTTATGGAATGGTGACAGTCAGTGATGAATTTTGTTTTTTAAAATAGATATTTAACAAGTTTGAATATTAAAAGAAGAAAGATGAAGGGGTGTAGGAGAATGTTGTATTCTGTCTTGATTTAGTGAAAGATATTTATTTTAAGGCTTCCCTGGTAGCTCGGTAGTAAGGAACCCACCTCCCAATGCAGGGGATGCATGAGGTGCAGGTTCATGCCTTGGGTTGGGAATATCCCCTGGAGAAGGCAGAAGAACCACTCCAGTATTCTTGCCTGTGAAATGCCATGGACAAAGGAGCCTGGCGGGGTATAGTTCATGGGGTTGCAAAGAGTTGGACATGACTTAGGGACTAAACAACGGCAGTCTATTTTAAAAATCCATAAAAAGACAGACATAAAAAAAACAGGAACTACAGCAACAGAGAAACAAAATAACAAAAACAAAAACTAGAATTTTAACTACAATCAAAATAATAGTTTTATGTTCAATTAGACATGTTATAGGAAATTTTAACATGGAATTTTAACTACAATCAAAATAAAAGTTTTATGTTCAATTAGACATGTTATAGGAAATTTTAACATGGAATTTACAACAGTGAGAACTCTTGAATATTTAAAACATTTTAAAAAATGCAAGTTATTCAGCAAAAAAGTGACATCTATGAAGATGAATATAGTATTTAAAGGACAATTCACATAAGTGTATAATAAACATGTAAATTGATTCTCAAGCCCACTGCTAATTACAGACATGAAAATTAAAACAACAATAAAATACTACTTTATAACCACCAAACTTCTTTCCAGGTAGCGCAGTGATAAAGAATCTGCCAATGCAGGAAACGCAAGAAACACAGTTTGAATCCCTGGGTTGGGAAGATGCCCTGGAGTAGGAAATGGCAACCCACTCCAGTATTCTTGCCTTGAAATTTTCATGGACAAAGTTGGACATAAATGAGTGACTCCACACACAATCACAAAATTAGCAAAAGTTAGAAAGCAAGTAAAGATGGGGGTGGGTAGGGATAGTGGTAGAGGCATCTTTTTACATGGACAGCTAGTGGAAAGTAAAATGTTCCAGTACTGGAGAGAAGCTTATAGTACCTAGTGAAATAAGTGTGCTTGGACCCTATGACCAGCTCATGGAAATCACAGAGCATGATGAAGGAGTTTCACAGCATCACTACTGTTGTAGTAGGGAATGCTGGGCAACTTGAGAAAAAGGCCAAGGAAAATGAGGTTTATGCATATTTGGGATGATCTCACAAGCAGATGAGAATGACAAGAAATTGATATGTAACAGTAGTGTTTATGCAAGTTAATACCACATGTGAAAAACACTCTTCAGTTTCCAAGGATACAATATATCTAAATAACCACTTGGATGGACAGTTGAAAGAATGAGAAGAAGGAAGGAGTGATAAAAGGAAAATAAAATAAGAATGAAATTAAATAGAATAAGAGATGATTTTAACATATTGATGATAAAAATGATAAATTGAAAAATATCATTAATCCTATATATCTTTAAAAACTTAATCAAAAGAACCACAATAAATCAGCACCTTAGGATTCATGTGGGAGAGTGAACTGTGACCCAGTGTGACCTTAATCAATCCAGTGCTGCTGTAGATACCTACATGGTACTGTGAGTGTTTGTATATTGCTTACCTCTATAGTGTGGACTGGTTTCTCTAAATCCTTCAGCTAGTAAACTCCCACAAGGAAGATTCTATTGTTTAATTTTCTTCAAGATGCCTGACCCATAATGTTGCAAATATTCAGTTCAGTTTAGTTCGGTCGCTCAGTCGTGTCCGACTCTTTGCGACCCCATGAACGACAGCACGCCAGGCCTCCCTGTCCATCACCAACTCCCGGAGTTCACTCAGACTCACGTCCATCGAGTCCATGATGCCATCCAGCCATCTCATCCTCGGTCATCCCCTTCTCCTCCTGCCCCCAATCCCTCCCAGCATCAGAGTCTTTTCCAATGAGTCAACTCTTCGCATGAGGTGGCCAAAGTACTGGAGTTTCAGCTTTAGCATCATTCCTTCCAAAGAAATCCCAAGGCTGATCTCCTTCAAAATGGACTGGTTGGATCTCCTTGCAGTCCAAGGGACTTGCAAATATTAGACCTGCAGTTATGTTTCACTCTTTTGATTAATAGAACCGAAAAGTTGGCATTCTACAGCATGTGGCTTCATTGGATCTATCCTCAAGTGATTTCACCAGATGTGCTAGAACTGCTGTACCTGCTATCATCCTTAAAAATCACACCCTTAAATGTTGCTGCCAGTTTGTTTTGCATTTTTCTGGTAAGAGGATATTTCCTATACTAGGTGTTTTATAGCACTTCTGTGGCTTTGTTGTGTGTTGATACCTTTAGGTCCTAATAGATTCTCTCACAAAAGTAGTATCAATTCTTTTTGGAACATGAGAAAAAAAATTGTTTGTGGGCTATTTCTCTCATAGACCTCTTATCCCTCTCCCCCTACCACACTCTGACTTCCATTTTTCCACTATATCCTGGATGTTTTACTTCTATGCTCCCTCTGTGTGTAGCCAAAAAGCAGTGGCCATTTGAGTAGTTGGTGCCACGTAATGAAGTAGAAAAGGCAGATAACCATGCTTGCACAGAGTCAAATCCTGCATAAGCCAGGTATTAACCATGTGATCTTGGGCAAGTTATTGAGTTTCTCCAGCTGAGCTTTCTCATTTCTAATATGAAAGAAAATAGTACTTTGTATATGTTTTTTGGCCTTCCCTGGTGACTCAGACAGTAAAGCGTCTGTCTACAATGCAGGAGACCTGGGTTCCATCCCTGGGTCGGGAAGATATGCTGGAGAAGGAAATGGCAGTCCACTCCAGGTATTGCCTGGAAAATCCCATGGACAGAGGAGCCTGGTAGGCTACAGTCCATGGGGTCACAAAGAGTTGGACACGACTGAGTGACTTCACTTTCACTTTCATATGTTTTTTTGTGGAAATTTGATAATGTTAATATGGAAAGTTTACACTTAGCAGCTTAATCTTTTGCTATACCTATACATTTTAACACTACGAAAAGTTGATAGTCTCGCATATTTAGTGTCCCATCCCCCCAAAATGATTAGATTTTAAAATTTTTAAACAATCAATAAGCAGAGAGATTCACTTCAATCCCCAGCTTACTTTACACTTTAAAGTCATATCAGGCCTTGCAACTTGCCCCATTCTTGATGCCTCAATCTGTAATTCTTACTCATATTTCTCAGATAAGTTTAAAAACAGGGTGAAGCTTTTGGAGGTAATGATGATATAGTTGGACACATTAACGGCTAGTAAAAACAAAGCTGAAAACAGAATTTATCTTCAGGAAGTATTATAGTGTCTCCTGAATTAAATAAAATAGTATTAGTGAGAAATCTCCATACAATTTCTGTTCAAAGTAGCAGAGAGAGAATGAGAAACTCACTCATAAAATGCTGAAAATAAAGAGAGTGACAAAGCATAACAAAGATTTGATCAACTTTTGGAAGACAGAAGGTATATAGATCCATATTGACAGATGAATCACAGGGGAGAGAGCTGCCAGTGAGAGCAAGCACAGGAGAAACTGCTCAGTTGAGGAAGGAGAATTCATGGTGGAGGACCCTGGATTTCACTCGTGCAGAGTTCCTATGAGAAAAGGAAATGGAGTTGAGGCTGTTGATTAAAGAACTGTTTATAGCATGACTATATCTAGGGACCTTATCTCCTCCCCATCTTGAAACCGTTCTTGCCCAGCGCTGCTTGTGTTGTCAGGGTTTGCAACTGGCCAGAACCTAGAGATGTGCTCTGTGCAGGACACTGAGCCTTCCCTCAGAGAATGACTTCCCGAAGCCCCGTTGTAAAATGAACTCAAAGTGTGTGTTGGTTTCTGTTATTTAGAAGTAAAGCCAGTGTGATTAAAACTAACATCACTGCCACCACCACTTTGCCTGTAATTCAGTTCTGAAAGAGACACGAAAAACAAGAGTGAAAAATTGCTCCCTTGGCAAGAAATATTCATCCCTTTCTCCCCCCTAACCTCTGGCAACCACTGACCTTCTTACTGTCTTCATAGTTTTGTTTTTTCCAGAATATCATATATGTGGAGTCACACAGTATGTAGACTTTTTAGGATGGCTTCTTTTGCTTTACAATATGCAGTTAAAATTCCTCCATGGGTTATCATGGCTAGATAGCTCATTTCTTCTTAGAGATGAATAATATTCCATTGTTTGAATGGACCACAGTTTATCTATTCACTTACTGGCGGACATGTTGCTTGCTTTCAGGTTTTGGCGACTACAAATACATGAAATATAATTATTCTTGTGCAAGTTTTTCTGTGGAGATAAGTTTTCCATTCACTTGGGTAAATACCAAAAGAGCATAACTATTGTATTACATGGTAAGAGTATGCTTGGTTTTGTAAGAAACTGCCAAACTGTCTTCTGAAGTGACCACCAGCAATGAATGAGTGTTTCTGTACATCCTCATCAACATTTGGTATTGCTGCTGCTGCTAAGTCATGTCAGTTGTGTCTGATTCTGTGTGACCCCATAGATGGCAGCCCACCAAGCTCCCCCATCCCTGGGATTCTCCAGGCAAGAACACTGGAGTGGATTGCCATTTCCTTCTCCAATGCATGAAAGTGAAAAGTGAAAGTGACGTTGCTCAGTCGTGTCCGACTCTTCGTGGTCCCATGGACTGCAGCCTACCAGGCTCCTCCCTCCATGGGATTTTCCAGGCAAGAGTCCTGGAGTGGGGTGCCATTGCCTCCTCCGTTTGGTATTGCTAGTGTTTTGGATTTTGACTGTCCTGAGAGGTGTATGGTGGTATCTCATTGTTTTAATTTTCAGTTCCCTAATGACGAGCGTGGAGCTTCCTCTGTGGCTCAGCAGTAAAGAATCCACCTGTAATGTGGGAGCCGCGGGAGACGTGGGTTCGATCCGTGAGTCAGGAAGATCCTCTGGAGGAGGGCATGGGCACCCACTCCTATTCTTGTCTAGAGAATCTCATGGACAGAGAAGCCTGGTGGGCTACAGTTCATGGGGTTGCAGAGTCAGGCAATGACTTAGCACTGCATGGCAATGACATGTGCTAATGAACAATTTTTCATGTGCTTATTTGCCATTTATATATCTACTTTAATGAGCTGTCTATTCACATCTTTTGGCCTTTTTTAAATAAAAATAATTTATTTTTTCATTTTTTACAGTTACTTAAATTTACATTTTTATGAAAATATATTCAAATTTTATAGACTGGATACAATTACATTTCACTTTTAAATTACCATGAACAAAACAGAGGGTGTGTGAAAAATCTTGATTAAAATAATTAATGATTGTACTCAACTAAGTGTAATAAAAATTAATTTTATTAAAAAATTATGTAATAGTTTATAACTTATGCAAACTTATACTTATTAATCCAAATATCACTGGTATATGAATAGAACAACCAGATGTACACAAAAATTATACAGTTGTCTTTGATATTTTGAAAATTTTCAGTCACTTAAAAATGATAATTTTACATATAGTTATTGTAAATGTAAATTTTCAAAGTAGGAGAATAAAATATTTGTTGAGTGGTCTGATAGCTTTAGTTTAAAAGTTTTCATGCTTTCACATAGGGCAGCTTCCATATTTACTCTTTCCTGAGCTCCCTGAGTGTTATGGTTGGGACTAAATCATGTTCTTTCCCCTGGCAGACAATTTATTGTGCACCAGCGTCTACCATCCCAGGGCCTTCGAAAAAGAAAATTCGTAAGACTGTTACACTCTCCCCTCATTACACAGCTCTACTGAGGCTGTGGACACAGAGCCTAACAGCTGCTTGAAAAGAAAGAAAAGGAATAAGATATTACAGAAATACAGTTGTTTTTGAAAGATTACTATTTACAAACACTGCCTTATCTTACCTTACCTTGATTAAGGTGTGAACACTATTCCATAAGTGCACAGAGAAGCAGCAGTAGTGAACACTCAGTACACAGTCAATTTAAGGACAGCCTCCCTGTGTGACTTGGGTGTAAATTTTTAAGTGAACTCTTATGATATGGGTCAAGGGTCCTGAATCCGGTGATGACAGTGCACCAAAGAGGACAGAAGATGAATCGGTTACAACTCAATAATAGAATAATAAAGTGACATATATCTGTATATCTGTACATAGATATGTTTCAATTATAAATATTCACATTTTTAACATGTCTCCTTAAGCCTATTTTAGTACTGAACTGTAAAATCAAGAGTCTAGAAATCACTGCAGAGAGGAAGTGTGTCGATACGTGGGCTGTGGACTACCTGGTGCAGAAGGGAGGGTCTAAGGGACACTGCAGGAGTGCACTGAGGTGTGACTTGTGAGTACATTTCTATAATCAGCTGCTTAGCTCTTGTGCACACTACTGTTGGAAAACCATCACCCATAGAGTTTAAGGAAGTTTATCCTGCTGCACTGTGGAGAAAGGAAGAGTCAAGAAACTAAAGTTAGGAACATGTACTGTAGTTCATTAAAAACATTTTCTTTTTCACAATAGAAAAAATTGAAATATAGTTGATTGACAAAGTGGTGTTACTTTAAAGTGTGCAGCAAAGTGATTTAGTCATACACATACATTTGTTCTTTTTCAGATTCTTTTCTCTTACAGGCTATTACAAGATATTGAATATAGATAGGGCCCTGTGCTATAATTAGGTCCTTGTTGGTCATCTATTTTATACATAGTAGTGTATATATGTTAATCCCAAACTCCCAGTTTATCCCTCTTCATACTGCAGTTTATTAATTCAGAACTTAGATGGTGAAAGCCAGCTCTAAGGGGAGTGGCAGTGGGGACAGGGAAGAAAGGCTGGATTCTAAGACCATCTTGAAGGTAACAGATATAAACTTTTCTGTCTAAATATAAGGGGTTTAGGAACAGAATAAAACTCCGTGTCAACATTTGAAAGAATTATTTCTCCCAAAAAACTATCTAGTTGCCCGTTCCCATCCCACTATCCCAAATTGTAGATCCACTAAAAATATGTCATTTGCCCAAGATCACACATCTTCATAGTGACAGACTGAAGAGAAACCAAACTTTTAGGCAGTAAGGCCAATAGTATTGCCACCAAAACATGAGCCACGTATGTTTCCAGATGTTGAGAAACTTGGTCTGCTATTCAATATTTTGTTGAGGATCATCTACATGTTAAGCCATGCGCACAGTGCTCAGTGCTGGAATTACAGTGGTGAATAAATATGCTGCTGCTGCTGCTAAGTCACTTCAGTCGTGTCCGATTCTGTGCGACCCCATAGACAGCCCACCAGGCTCCTCTGTCCCTGGGATTCTCCAGGCAAGAACACCAGAGTGGGTTGCCATTTCCTTCTCCAAATATGCTACTTGCCCTCATTTAACTCTATGTCTGGTTGACAAAACAGTGATACTTATGGCAGAGAAGGTGCAGGATGTGAAACTGGTGTAGTAATAGGGGTGTGATGAGTTATTTTAATGTCTGCTAGTTTGGGGCATGCTGGGTTTGATGTCTCTGTTTCATGTACATACAAATTGCCTCATTCACCCTGCAAGCTACAGGGGTGTATTTATGTATGTATGTATGTAGATTAAGCAAACCTTCCCTAGGTGTCTTTTCAGATGAGAGAGAGAAGTGTAAAGAGTGAGGAGAAGGTTTATCACATCTGTTAAAAAATACCCTTCCTGACTTTGTAGCAATCAATATGACCTCTGGCTTGTGGAGAAGAATATAAGGATGTTTTACCAGGTGGAACAAAGTTGCAGGGTTTTGACATGATTTTTTTTTTTTTTTAAATCATTACTGAGGTACATCTTTCTTCTTCTGTAAAGTGTGTCTTGTCTCCAGAATGGTTTTCTTTTTCTTTTTTTAGATTCTACTACACTTTGGAAAGAGACAAAGCAGAAAGACAGTATTAGCTGTTTGCAGCCTATACTCTGTAAATTGGCTATTAGCCAGGTGTCCTCATAGAGATGGGCAGTATGCCTTTGTCCTAGCTTGTGTCAAGAGTAGGAAAATGAATTAACTTGGACATGCTTTAGATGATTTTCAGCATGAAAACTGATATTGATAGGTTTAAAATGAATTTACTCTCTAAATATTTGCACTGAATAAAGTTTAAATGAAAATACTCTGTAACTATTCAAAGACAGAACTTTGAGAAATAATAAAATTAGAATCATTTCAGAGAATCTAAAGAAACACATTGAACAAAATATCTGTGGACAGAAGTGGACACACCACTGAATGTGACTGCTTGAATATAGTTCTGATAGATTTTTCTAGCTTTTAAAGAAAATTTTTATGTTGAGGAAGAGGTTTGGGTTTTTTAATAGCCCACATGATATAATCTACTTTTTAATTCTTTTCTTAAATAAAGAAGAATAAGCATCAAGGAAAAAATTTGAAAACTGTAGTATTTAATAATTTACTAATAGCAAAATACCCGAATACCTTTTATCATTCTGAGTATTGAATAATAAAAAATAGAATAGAGCCAGGAAATCAAGTTCTATATGATTATAGAGGAGTAGAAATATTTTTACTTATTTTGATTTATAACTTGAATTTAAAACTAAAGGAAAAGCAGAAGGAAAAGAAAGAGGAGGAAAGCGGACTATTTTGATAGGTTTTTAAAAAAAATTCTTTTGAAGATTTTCTTTTTTAGTTTAGAGAAACAGGCACAAATTATGTAGTGTTCTTCTGTGATTCTGGTTTTGCACACTCAAGAGACAGACCATACCATTTATTGTTAATTTGATCTAAAGGCTTTCTTTTCCATATTTAGATATTAGGTTAGTATAGCTGGTAATTTGCATAAGAGAAATAAATTACCTTCATATTAAAAGGAGTTGAAGTGTCTTAAATGCTTATGCAGCCACAAGGAGAACAGTTAGAAACACACTGCTTGTATTTCTTAATTATTGATATTTATTTATGAGAGTAATTTTCTGCTTACCAATTGTCATTAATCCTTACAGCTTTATGGTTCATATTCTCCCTTATGCATGAGGTATTGACTTTGTTTAACAAATTGTGTTATTTGTACAGTTTTCTAAATTTGCTGCAGAAACTTGGCATTCTACAAAGTCTTGAACTGAAGGAAAGAATTTTCCTGATGAAACTTACATTGGCCTAACAGAACCATGACCAATGTGCTTGATCAAAGCCCCCAGAGAGTTAACAATAACGAGGTAAATGGGGACCTCAGAGGTACCTCTTAAGGGAAATAAGTTCTGAACAGACTCAGTGAGGATCTTATTGTCTGGGAGCTTGCAGTTCCAAGGGGAAATGAATATATCTCTTAATTTCATTGTCCCTGGAGCCCTAATCACTGGTGGAAATAGTATACTCTGTGATTTTACCAATCTTTAACAATATTTTTCAGAACAAGTTCATATGTTTAACAAGAAATACCCCTGAGCGCTGTTTAAATGCACTCATAGTTCTCTTATGAAGTCACTCGGCAAAGACTTGTTATGCTCTGATTAGCTTATTAGTTCATTCTGGATCTGATAGAGAGTTTTGGGGCATTGTCTATCAACTTGCAAGAAATTAGGACAGCAAATGCCTTTGAATTGTCTTTGCTTATTTAACCATGTCTCTGCAGATGTTCACTATTTTAATATGTCTTTTATTTGGAAAGTGCACTATTTGTTTAATCAATTAGAGATGTACAATTCTGAATAAATGAAGTTTATAAGTAGATTAAAATGCTAAAGAGACATACTTCCCCCTCAAATGAGCGTCAACCCTGCATATCAACATATGGTTAATTCTGAACGTCAAAAGATCATTTTCAGGCTCCCTTAGTTCATGGAATGATAATAAAAAATTACACAGTATATAGTTTATGAAGGCAACCCATAATGATAGCTTCACTTGTACTTAGGTTATTTACAAATGATCATAAATTAATTTTTCTGTAAGAAAGGAAATATGAGAGCTGTAGCTGCTGCTTTATGGATCAAATTATTTTAAATAATTCTGTGGACTCATTAGTGATATTTTCAAGAAGTGCAATGCAAAACTCAACTCTCACTACTCTTTATTTCCCCAACTTCTGTTTACTTCTGTTATTTTAATATGAATAAGTTAGTGAGATGGAAATGTGGTGCAATAGAAGAAATTAGACTTTTGAGTTAGATACAGGGCTGTGGCACTGGATAGCTCCAAGGGTTGCCATTCTATAGGCTCTGTGAAGGGCATTACATCATGGCTCACCATAGATTAATATTGGAAACTTGATTAAATAGTGTTGGGCAAAGTTTTTGGCTCTTTGAACCTTCGTTTCCTTGTCTATAAAATGGAGATTATTTTACTTACCAGATATTCTTTTGTCCGTTACAAAGGAATTTACCTACCATATGTGATTCTTTTGTGAAGATGGGGTTTTACAAGGGTTTATTCCCCTAACAGCACTTAACATAGTACCAGCACATGTTTGTGTGTGCTAAGTTGCTTCAGTCATGTCTGACTCTATGCGACCCTATGGACTGTAGCCCTCCAGGCTCCATGGGATTCTCTAGGCAAGAGCACTGGAGTGGGTTGCCATGGCCTCCTCCAGGGGATCTGCCCAACCCAGGGATCGAACCCACGTCTCTTACGTCTCCTGCATTGGCAGGCAGGTTCTTTACCACTAGCGCCACCTGGTAGGTGCTTAATAACAGCTTTGCAAGTAGGTAGATAAGATGAAATCCAACAAATTGATTAAAAAAGGGGGAAAAGATGATATTCACTTATAGTGTAATACTTAAAGGAAAAATGAAATCAGTCGGAAAGGTAGTCTAAGCATTTATGTGGCACCTGAGGTTTGGTCCTTGTACTAAATGCAGGCCTTAAGAGGGCAAGGGACACAGAATGGATATATGCATATTACCAGAAGTTTGAAACCGTCACATATTTAAAACTACTCCCGCTTGTGTTTCATGACAAACAGGAAAACTGATAGAGAGTCTGTGTTGCTTCCATTTCAGGTTTAAAATTCTTTCAAAGTAATTCATTTTACTATTTCTATTCCAACCTATTTTTTCTAAGTGTTTTAGAAAAGACTTTAATAATTAGCAGTGCTACACTAATATGTGTATGCACACACAGATATGTGCACACACACAACCTACAGATCTTGGATACTTACCTTTAAAATGTTAATATCTATCATATAAATTTTAGACTTTTACAACAAAATATAAAGCAGACATATTGGAAATTGTTTTTCAGAAAAAGATATTACAACAGAGAAAGGTAGAAGAAAGTTTGTATAATTCAATATAATAAAAATAAAAGTATAATGACAATTACTATAGCTATCAATCTTCCATAATTGGTGAAGAATCCAGCTTTAAATGTGATGAAGCTTTATATGATTTGTGATTACAGAGTGTAAAATATAACAGATGCTACAATATTTAGATGCCTGCTGGCATTTACCTTTTTCTCTGCACAGTTCATTTCAACTATATGAAAATTTTATGTGCTATATAAAAGTAGAGAAAAAGAAATTTATTTGTAAAATAACCACAGGAGAATTGATAGTGTTTCAGCAATGTGGTATTTGATTCTGTTTGACCAGATGAACTATGTGAGAAAGTGGAGAATTTGATGATACAGTATTACTTTCAGTTTTCATATGGTGGAAGATGCACGGGTCACAAAATAACACTGGTGTTGAATTCAATTACTTTCTCTGTGGTGTTCAGGGCTGACTTTTTAGGATGGGAGCCCTACTGTTCACTGGAGAAATGGTTTTGCTTTGAGGATTGCAATGGAGAGTTGCTGGCATTGGTGACTTTGGAGAAATGGCCAATGTTATGTTCCAGGGGCAAGAT
This sequence comes from Connochaetes taurinus, assembly GCA_006408615.1. Lineage (NCBI taxonomy): Eukaryota > Metazoa > Chordata > Mammalia > Artiodactyla > Bovidae > Connochaetes > Connochaetes taurinus. The sequence goes on along the minus strand of SJXO01007318.1, from coordinate 6,258 downwards.
ACTTGGGGTGCAACATCTCATTTTTTAAAACCACATTATACAGGGCATTAAATGTTAGTCTTCTGCTTGAAAAAATTCTTTTGTTATCTTACATATGTTCATGTTGTAAGCATGATTTTAAATTTCAGATATCCTAAAATAAACAAAACCCCAAATTGCCTACTTTTGAAGATTTGTTCCCTCTTTTAAAAGATTTAAAATTTCCCATTACATCATACATTTTTTCAGAAAAGCATTTTTTTTTTTGAGAAAATAATGAAAAAATTTCTAGATCTGCAAGCTAGAAACCTTGGAGTTATTCTTGGACACCTTTATCTCCATCTTCCTTACATCCCCAAATCATTAACTTTTATCAGTTTTTATCTTCTGTGCCTGTGTGCATGCTCAGTTGCTCAGTCGTGTCTGACTTTTTGCGACCCTATGGACTGTAGCCCACCAGGCTCCTCTATCCCTGGAATTTTCTAGGCAAGAATACCAGAGTAGGTTGTTGTGCCCTCCTCCAGGGGATCTACCTGACACAAGAATCGAACCTGTATCTCCTGTCTCCTGCATTGCAGGCAGGTTCTTTACCCACTGAGCCATTAAATGGATATCTTCTAATATCCATTAAATCTGCCTGCTTCACATTCTACAAGTCCCATTTGTACTACTCTGCCTGGAATAATGGGAGCATCTCTTTTTCTCCCTGCATCTATGTTTCTAGAGCACATTTATTTTCCATAGTTTTCAAAATGTATACCTGAGCTTGTCCTACCTATATTTACTTCAAGATTCCCACTGTTCTCAGAATGAAGACCAACTTTCTTCATAAGGGCCCATGAACACTGATTTGACTTTGAAACTGCCAACTCCCAGATGTATCTCCCCTGGCTCTTTGCAGTCTTGAGTCCTCTTCTGCACTTGTGGGACCTGAAAGCCTTTTCTATTGAATTTCCCCTATGTCAGCAGTACTGCAGATTGAAACACATGTAACCTTGGATCTGCATGAAGGTGTGCCAACCACACCAATAATTTTAAAGTTTCCAGATCCGCAACATCCACATGGACTTTTTTCCCTGTCAATGATCTGCATCACGAAGGTATGTGCAGGTGAGGCATCCTGCTGCCTCTCCCTTCATATTCACTTTCACAGTCACTCTTTTGCTTTACAAACAGACAAAAGAAGGTGGACTTTTCATTCATTCTGATTCTTATTGTGGAACTGTGCATCAGATAGTAAAGTCTCTGGGGCCCCAAAAGAGGAACAACTGTCAACAGCAAGGCATTATATATTTTCCATTTTGATACATATTGCTCTCAAGGGAAAGTGGGAACTAGAAATGCAGCATTTTGGCCTGTGCTGGAATGTTCTGAACTCAGATATTTCATGGAGTGGGGCAGCAGGGGCACTGGCAGTTTTTCTTTAACCACCTCACTTCTTTCACCCCTCAAAGTGTCCTCAAGAAAGAGAGACAGAGGGTCTCAGAAGAGCAAAGCAAAGTGAGGGTTGGTAGAAACATTGAAGACGTCAGAATTTGTTTCATCCACGTGGCAAACTAGGAGAACCTCCTGCTTTAATGTTTGTCTTAATTCTTTCCTGTCTTTATTGTTTATCTACCTTTTAGAATATACAAGTTTTGTGAAAAGCAGCCTGGGAACTCTCAGTTTGATCTGAATTTTTTTTTTGCAGTTTCATTAATAAGAAGGATCCTGAGGATTACTCTCATTCACCTTTTCCATAGTCTGTCTCTCTGTTACGTATCTAATCAAGGTCCGGTTTCCTGTTCTTTTGAACAAATATCCAAAAGTGGAATTGCTGGACCACGTGGTAGTTTTTCCTATTTTTCATTTCTTAGGGAAGCTCCATGCTGTTTTCCATAGTGCCCATACTATTTTACGTTTCTAACAACAGTGCACCAGGATTCCAATTTCTCCACATCCTGCCAACACTTGCATTTTTTCATTGTTTTGATAATGGCCATCCTAGACAGGTATAAGCGGAAATTTCACTGTAGTTTTGATTTACACTCTCTTAATGACTAGTATTGGAGAAGACAATGGCACCCCACTCCAGTACTCTTGCCTGGCAAATCCCATGGACAGAGGAGCCTGGTAGGCTGCAGTCCATGGAGTCGCTAGGAGTCGGACACAACTGAGCGACTTCACTTTCACTTTTCACTTTCATGCATTGGAGAAGGAAATGGCAACCCACTCCAGCGTTCTTGCCTGGAGAACCCCAGGGACGGGGGAGCCTGGTGGGCTGCCATATATGGGGTCGCACAGAGTCGGACATGACTGAAGTGACTTAGCAGCAATGATTAGTATGGTAGACATCCTTTCAAAGGCCTATTGGCCATTAGTTTGTCTTTTGGGGGGAAAATTTCTATTCAGGTCTTTTGACTATTTTTTAAATGAGTTATTTGTTTTTGTTTTTTACTATGGAGTTGTAGGAGTTCCTTACAAATAAAGATAATAACCCCTTATTAGATGTATGGTTTGCAAATTTTTCCTGTTATTCCATAGGGTGTCTTTTCTCTTTGTTAGGTTGTTTCTTCTGCTACATAGCGAAGTTTGATGTAGTCCCATTTACATGTTTTTGCTTTCCTTGCCTGTGCTTTTGATGTTGTATCCATCTCTGAGAATACTGACAGCAGTTTGTTTACATTTTTAGCTCTTTGTGTGTTCTATTGCTTCCAACTTGTTTTGTTCAGTTCTTTCATTTCAGTCTTTCTTTTTCCTATCAAAGTCTTCCTCCACTGTTCTGTAACCCTTGATTGCTAGCTATATTTAAGAGTTGGGGGGAAAGCTGTAGGAAGTTTTAAATGGGTGAGTGGGACTGATTGATTGTGGGACTCACTGAAGGAAATTGTGGTTTAGCTTTTTTTTTTTTTTTTTTGGCATGTAGGAACAGGGATATAATCTGTGCCCCTGCAATGGAAGCTCAGAGGCCTAAGCACCAGAACACCAGGGAAGTCACTATGATTTGGCTGCTTTATTGAAGGGCTCCTAACTTTCATCTCTTTAGGACTTTTCTCTTATGCTGGTCACATTCCCCAGGAAAGATCCATCCAGTCTCTTGCCTGCAGGATAGAGTCTTGGCTGCCAACATTCCAGGAGCTGATGAAAAATGAAGAGAGCCAAGGGGATGTCAGCCTTCAATAAATTCATCCCTTTTCAGCTCCATTCTCAGCACTTTACCTTAGCATGTGTGGTGACTCAGAGACCCTCTGTTCAAGACAAAACAAACTTCCAGCCCTCTGCTGGTGGGGGGATAAGGGAAAGTGAAAAGGGGATCTGCTTCTGCTCCTTAGGGAAATTTGGAGCAGTTCTTATTTTAGTTCCCTCTCCTTCACCTCCACGTTTGGAAGGACCTGGTGCCACTAATTCCCAAGACTTTGCAAATCATGTCATTTAAAACACTGCCTTAATTTTTAGCTTTCAAGTTAAGCAACCAGTTTTTTGTGTTGGCATTTTTGTTTTTGTTTTCTGCTTCAGTTCTCACACACATTCTCCTGTTTTCTAGACTGAAGAAGTGTATTGCTAGTCCCCCTTCTCTCTCACCTTCCTCATCCTTATGAAATTAAATATGTTAAAATATATCTTTATGGGGCTTCCCTTGTGGCTTAGCTGGTAAAGAATCCACCTGCAATGCAGGAGACCTGGGTTCGATCCTTGGGTTGGGAAGATCCCCTGAAGAAGGGAAAGGCTACCCACTTTAGTATTCTGGCCTGGGGAATCCCATGGACTGTCCATGGGGTTTCAAAGAGCTGGGCTCGACTGAGCGACTTTCACTTTCACATATCTTTATGATACTCTGCGAGGTTTCAGGAGATAGTGCATTTATATATGTATGTGTTCAGTCTCCTGACTATTTGGAACCTTGACTATCTTTAAAAATCTTTGTTTTCATTTTATTTCAGGGAACAAAACTATGTGTGTGCATCCAGATATGTCATTTTTTTTTCAGTATGTTTCTAATTTTTTTTTTTTGAGAAGTTTCTCCTTATATCAAGGTTAAAGCAATTCTGTTCTTTTTTTCCTTAAGCTTTTACTCCCTCTAAAACTTATTTTCATGTATGAAATGGGGGGTAGACATCCAATTTTATTATTTTCAAAATGTCTCAACTCTTTTTTTTTACATAGCTAATAATTTCCCAATTGATTAATCATGACACTTTTACCTTTAGAAAATTTTAATATAGTATATAGATCCATTTTTTGCTTTTGATGTTTCAATTTTCTATTCTTCTGCCCAAATTAGAATTTTTTTTTTTTTGGCCATGCTGTTGCTTATGGGATCTTAGTTCCCTGACCAAGGATAAAGCCCAGGCCTCTGCAGTGGAAACACTGAGTCCTAACCACTGGAGTGCCAGGGAATTCACTGGAATATTTTTAATCATTATGATCTTATGACATATTTTGATATCTGAAAGATTATTCCCCATATTTTCCTTGTTCAAAAATTTTTTTTTCTAGTCTTGCCTATTTCCTTTAGTTGTATAGTTATGCATTTCCATTATTTAAAAAGTCATCCTATACTGACTTTGAAATTAAAGATAATTTAGTCAGACAAGAAAATTAATAATCCAGAAGTATTATGAGTTCTATTTATTGAAATCTCCTTCTATGTCTTGTTTGACTGTATTATTTTCTTTATTTTATAGTTTGATTGCTATTGTGAACATGTTGGAAAATGGCATAGAAGGAGAGAGAAGCTTGCTTTCACTTTTCTTCAAAGCCTGAGCTCTAACATACTTTCTAGGCTCATCTATACCAGAGGTTCTCAAACATGACTGTTCATAAGAATTGTAAGCTATGCTTTTAAAATAACTTTATTCCAGTTCTACCCACTAAAAGTGCTAAAGTGGTGGCACTTTGATTAGCCTAGTCTGGGTCTGGAGAATTAGTATATTTTTAAAACTCCTCTGCAATGTCTAAAGTTTGAAGAAGCTTGAGAATCACTCCTCTGCACAAGTAACTCTTAAACTTTGCATACACTAGAATCATTTGGGAAGCTTAAAAAAAACAAAACCAAGTAAACAGCAACAGCAGTAAAAATCAGTTGCACACACTGCACACCACAAAAATTACTTTAGAATTTTGTGGGGGAGTCCTCAGCAGCAGGATTTTTTAAAATCTCCAGTTGATTCCAATGGGCAGGCAGGTANCTAGAATCATTTGGGAAGCTTAAAAAAAAACAAAACCAAGTAAACAGCAACAGCAGTAAAAATCAGACGCACACACTGCACACCACAAAAATTACTTTAGAATTCTGGGGGGAGTCCTCAGCAGCAGGATTTTTTAAAATCTCCAGTTGATTCCAATGGGTGTGAGAACTACTGTCCCACCTCCTACAACTTAAATGGTGGTAGGAGTACCAGTAAAGTCAGCATCACCTGTGAGCCTGTTAGATGTATAGCATCTCAGTCCCAACCCTAGACCTACAGAATCAAAACCTGAGTGCACCAATGCTCCAGCTATTTTGTACGCAGCTTCAAGTCTGAGGCACCCTGCCACATACAATACTATCGATAAACGTGTTCCCAAACTTGCCTGAACATTCAAGTCAATGCAGGAGTTTTTAAAAAGGCTGTTGCTAGGCCTTAGACTAGATTAATTGAATCAGTATTTTCAAGAGACGGTTGTTGCTGTTGTTCAGTCACTCAGTCATGTCCAGCTCTTTGTGACCCCATGGCCTGCAGCATGCCAGGCTTCCCTGTCCATCATCATCTCCCAGAGTTTGCTCAAATTCATGTCCATTGTGTCGGTGATGCTATCCAACCATCTCATCCTCTATTGTCCCCTTCTCCTCCTATCATCAATCTTTCCCAGTGTCAGGGTCAGCTTCCCATCAGGTGGCCAAAGTATTGGAGCTTCAGTTTCAGCATCAGTCCTTCCAATGGATATTCAGGGTTGATTTCCTTTAGGATTGAATGGGTTGATCTCTGCACTGTCCAAAGGACTCTCGAGACTCTTCTTTAGCATCTCAGTTCGAAGGCATTCATTCTTCAGTGCTCAGCTTTTTTTGTTGTCCAGCTTTCATATTCATACATGACTACTAGAAAAACCATACCTTCGACTAGACGGACCTTTGTCGGCAAAGTAATGTCGCTGCCATTTTAATATACTGTCTAGGTTTCTTGTAGCTTTTCTTCCAAGGAGCAAGCATCTTTTAACTTCATGGCTGCAGTCAGCATCCACAGTGATTTTGGAGCCCAAGAAAATAAAGTCTGTCCCTGTTTCCATTGTTTCCCCATCTATTTGCCATGAAGTGATGGG
>SJXO01007317.1:69848-81067 GCA_006408615.1 Connochaetes taurinus | reverse complement strand
GGTCGGCCCCGCGCGCGGGGCGGGGCGCGGAGGCGGGAGCACCGTGGGCGCCCCAGGTCCCCGGCGCCCAGGCCGGCCCGGCGCCCTCCGCCGGGGAGGCGGGGCCTCCTCAGGGCCGCGGGGCCGGGCGCCGAGCCTCCCGTGTCGCAGGCGGCGGCCCGGGGCTGTCTACGCGCCGGTCCGGACCTCCGGCCTCGCTCCAGCGCGGGAGGCCCGGCATCAGGCCCGCGAATCCCGGGCTCCATTTCGTATTTTCTTTCGTGCTTAGAAAATGGTCACAGGACCGGGAAGGCCTAGACAGGGAGTTCTAGCATCGCTCAGGTCATTCAGCTCCCTGGAGTTCAGAGTTCACCTTTTACTAGGGCAGGGTTTAAAAAAGCCAAACGCTTCATTGAGATCTAATTCCCTTCCCATATAATGCACCTGTTCAACGTGCGTTATATAGTCAGAGTTGCGCAAATATCACCACCGCCATTTAGCTGCACCCCGAAAACACACACACAATCCCTACACGGTAACAGTCACTCCCCATTTCCTCCCACCCCCTCGGGCTCTAAGTGATCACTTTCTGTCTCCATGGATCTGCCTATTCTGGACGTTTCATATAGATGGAATCATAGCTAGGCGGCCTTCTGTAGCTGCGTCTCTCGGTCGCATAACGCTTTCAAGGTTCATCCATGTGGCTCGGTGTATTAGTCATTCGTGTTTTTTATGACCAAATTCCATTGTGTGGACAAACCGTATTTCAGTTATCCATTCATCAACTGATGGACATTAGGGTGTTTCTACTTTGGGACTGTTATGAATGATGCTGCTGTGGATATTCATGCAGAAGGTTTTCATCTCCCTTGGTTTATACCTAGGAGTGGAGTTGCTGGATCTTATAGTAACTGTTGAACCAGAACTGCAAGAGCATTTTCCAAAGCAGCTGCCCAATTTTACAATCCCTACCAGCAGTGTATAAGGATACCAGTTTCTCCACATCTTCACCAAGACTTGTTTTTATCTGTCTTTTTAATTACAGCCTCCACTGTGGGTGCGAGGTGACATTTTGTTAAGGTTTTAGTTTGCAAAAGGCACATATTTTTTGTTCACTTATGTGCTTTACTTTTTTGAAGTTATTCTTAGAAATACTAGAGAGCTCAGAAACAAAGGAATTGATCTTGAGTTTTTCTTCTTAATTTATTGCCCAGAATTAGCAAAACTGCAAGCTTTGAGTCCCCAAGACTTCTGACATCAACTGAATGTTTGGAGGAGGGGTTCCCAAGCCACCCTCAGGTTTGATTATTTGCTAGAAGGACTCAGAGAGCTCAGTAAGAGCTGTTACACTCATGATTATGCTTTATGAGGGTCAGCCAAGAGAAGTTGTACATAGCGCGAAGTCTGGGCTTCCCTGGTGTCTCAGTGGTAAAAAAAATATGCCTGCTAGTGCAAGAGATGCTTAGCTGCAGGTTCAATCCCTGGGTCTGAAAGATCCTCTGGAGAAATGTCCAGTATTCTTGCTGGGCAATTCCATGGACAGAGGAGCCTGGCAGGCCACAATCCATGGGGTCACAGAAAGAGTCAGACCTGACTTAGCGACTGAACAACAAGGGCACAGTCTGGAAATCTCCAGACGTGGCCCTCCCAGCCCTGGGTGTGACAGTTCCCATGGAGAGTTGCCAACTAGGGCAGGTCAACCAAGGAGGCTCCTCTGGTATCCAGAGTTTATACTGGGGCTCCATCACTAACAGGGGCCTCATCCATGATAGAATTGACTGACTGCCTTTGTGGCTGAAGGCAGTCTCCAGGTTGGCAGATAACAGGGAGCTCCCACCTAAATCCCATGATTGGTCTTTCTGGAATGGGCAGGCCCCCAGCTAAAGTCCAGTTTCGCCAGCCCTCATCTGAACAAGGACGCTTCCATCAGGCCTGAGGGAGGACACCTCCAAGAAGCCAAAGGAAACGGCAAGAACTTCTCTGGGGTCCAGGCCATCCAGTGCCCTTCTACAACAGAGCAAACATATGCCTAGTATTTGGAGGAGGCAACGTGAAGCAGGAGGCTCTTAATTCAATTTCGCAGCAGACTTAACTGCCGGATCCATATCGCAGTCTTGCTGCTGAGATGGTGCCAGTGCTGAGATGGTGCCAGTGCTGAGATGGTGCCAGTGCTACAGCATGCCCAGGTGTGTTTCTTGCTGTTGTTTAGTTGCTGAGGCCTGTCCAGCTCTTTGTGACCCCGTGAACTGTAGCCTGCCAGGCTTCTCTGTCCATGGGATATTGCAGCAAGAATACTGGAGTGGGCTGCCATTTCCTTCAGGGGATCTATCCGACCCAGGGACCGAACCTGTGTCTACTGCACTGGCAGGTGGCTTCCTTACCGGTGAGTCACCTAGGAAGCCCTATCTGGGTGTGAGTGGCAGACATAGCCTGAGAAAGAACAACGAAACGGGCTGAAGACCTAAACAGGCAGTTCTCCAAGGACAACATACAGAGGACCAAGAGGCACACCACTAATTATCAGAGGAATGCAAGCCAAGACACAGGTCGGAGTGGCCGTCCTCAAAAACCTACAAGTAATAAATGCTGGAGAGGGTCTGGAGAGAAGGGAACCCTCTGTCACTGCTGGTGGGAATGTAAACTGATACAGTGACTATGGAGCACAGTATGGAGGTTCTTTAAAAAACTAAAACTACCATATGACCCAGAAACTCCACTATTGGGCATATACCCTGAGAAAACCATAATTCAAAAAACATGCACGCCAGTGTTCGTCGCAGCACTGTTTGTAACGGCCGGGACACAGAAGCAGCCTAGCGGTCCATTGACGTGGGAATGGATAAAGAAGATGTATATACACACAATGTATATATACACAATGTATATATACACAGTGGAATATTACTCCGCCATGACAAGGAGTGGAGCTGAATCATTTGTAGAGATGTAGACGGGCCTAGAGACTGTCAGACACAGTGAATTAAGTCAGAAAGAGGAAAACAAATATTGCATGTTAACGCATATGTGTGGGCTCTAGAAGAATGGTCCAGGTGAAGCTATTTCCACGCAGGAACAGATACGAAGATATAGAAAACAGACGTGTGGGCCTGGGAGGGGAAAGGAGAGTGACGAATTGAGAGGTTGGGACTGCCACACATACGCTACCGTGTGTGAAATAGACGGCTAGTGGGCACGCAGCCCCCTGTACAGGACAAGGAGCTCAGCTCGGTGCTCTCTGGTGGCCTAGTGGGGTGGGATGGCGTTGGGTAGGAGTGAGGTCCAAGAGTGAAAGGCTATGTGTACACACATCGCTGATCTCACTGTGCAAGAGACACTGAGAACACACTGTAAAGCAGCTCTGCCCCGATTTAGAAAAGACAGTGCCACGCCTCCTAGAGCTTCACTCGACTACCAACCCTTGGTCCAGCTTACCAACACGCCATTTGACCAAAATGTCTCCCGAAGCACACCGCTCAGGGTTGCGGGTGTCAGAGACTGTCATCTCGGGCTCCAAGCTTCCCTCAAGGAATTCGTGAACGCTGGTTTTTCCTTGTCACATAATCCATTGATTCATTTTCTCTGGTTACCACTTCTCCGATTTATGATTTGATTTTAGTCTTTTGCTTTTACTCAAATCATTGTGCTTGAGGGACACTGTTCAACCTAGTCCTGAACACATTGGAAGGGACCTTGTGTTCAGCCTAGTATTCTTTCTGCTTCTCCAGATTGCTGGGGCAGATATTAATCTAGAAAACCCCCCCTCAGTCCACTCTGATTTGTATATGGTAGAGTGATGCAGGCATGCCACTAGCGGGCTTTTGGCAACGACTAAGCTTCCCTTGGTGGCTCAGACAGTAAAGAATCTGCCTGCAATGCAGGAGACCCGAGTCCGGCCCCTGGGTCCGGAAGATCCCCGGGAGAAGAGAATGGCTACCCACTCCAGTACTCTTGCCTGGAGCACCCAGTGGACAGAGACGCCTGGAGGCTGCAGTCCATGGGGTTGCGAAGAGTCGGACAAACCGGAGGGACGAAGCATGGCACACAGCACAGCGTAGGCTGTGTATCTGCATTCATGGTCAGTCAGATGGACCAATCCGTGAGTTTGCCAGGCAAAGTGAAGATGTTATCCACCCACAAGCCTCTTAGGGATTCCGGTGTAAAGGTTTCAAGGTAGAACCACAGTCTCTCGCTTAGGCATGATCCCTGATTTGGCACCTACACCTGAAGCACTGGTCCTTGGGAATACTGCGTCAGGTGGAAAATGAGAAAGTTGAGGGACTGTGAAGAAAAAAAGAGTAAACCATAGTCGCATCGCCATCTTCTTTCCACGAGAAGAGCTGCGTAATCTCTGCAGCGTTCTCTCGCACCCCTTCTCTTCCAGAACCCCCAGAAAAGGGGAGAAGTGTATCTAGTGGCCCCTTTCTTGGTCTTCCTCACGCTGACGTCCGCACACACTCGGGACAGCGTGTGAGCCTGCCTCACTCCCCATCACAGCCGTTCCAATCCCCATTCCAGTTCTCTGAGACCTTTACTCTGAGGACGGAATGCCACGTGAGACATCCTCCTTCTGGGATAGCTCCTTGCCCATTGTTGGACGTCATGGGCTTAGTTTTACTTTTTTGGCTGTTATTTTTTCAATTTTAAAAATTTATTTTATTATAAAGTGTGTTTTCCCAATCAAAATCTTAGCAAGATTTTTTTTGTAGCTATAGCCAAGATTATTCTAAAATTTATATGTAAAGGCAAAGGAACTAGAATATCTAAAACATGGGGAAAAAGAGGGAGTAATCAGTCTACGTGATTTCAAGACTTATTATATGGCTACGGTAACAAAGACAGTGCGGTAGCCACAGAGAGAGCAGAACCCAGCAGAACCCAGAAGCCAGGATGCATGCCGCAGACTTTTGACAAAGTTGTGAAAGCAGTTTGATGGAGGAAAGGTAGCCTTTTCAAGAAATAATGCTGGGAAAATTGGCCATCCACCAACAAAAAAATGAAACTCAACCTCAACTTTACACCTTCTGCAAAAATTGACTCATAATATGGTAGTTAATTTTATGTGTCAAATTGACTGAACCACTTGCTACCCAGCTCTTTGGTCAAAACTTACTCCGGGTATTTCTGCGAGAGTGTATCTCATGAGGCAAAACGTTTCAGCCAGGAGGCTGAGTAAAGCAGGTCAGCCTTCCAGTGTGGGTGGGTCTTATCCAATCAGTTGAAAGCCTGGAAAGAACCAAAAGGCTGACCTTCCTCCAAGGAAGAGATCATTATTCCTGTCTGATGAACTTTTAACTGGAACACTGCCCATTTTTCTTGCCTTTGGACTTGAGTTGAAACATCAGCTCTTCTTAAGTCTGCAGCCTGCCAACTCACCCTGCAGATCTTGGAATATGCCAGCCTCCATAATCATGGGAGCCAATATCTTATATTTCATACACATGTATGTTCATATCTTCTGTTAGTTCCGGTTTTCTGGAGAAATCTAATACAGAATGGATCATGGGCTAAAATGTAAAACTATAGGGGAAAAAAAAAACCACATTGGGTTTAAAAGAAGAAAAACTTCAGCCAATCAGGCCAAAAAACAAACAAACAAAAAAATCAGGTCACTTGTTTAAAAAAAAAAAAATCCAGCTAGTTTCAGATTTCTCCACAATGACATTCAATGTGTGAGAACAATGATATGTCCATAAGATCCTCCAAGAAGGAAATGTTGAGCCAAAGTTTTCTATCCAGCTAATCTGTATTTCACCCTTGAACATGTAATGATCAATACTTTTCCCATGAGTGCCTCTTGAGAAGAGCATTAAGGTTATTATATTAGTCTGTCTGGGTAGCTATAACAGAAGACCATAGACTGGGTGGCTTATAAACAACAGAAATCCATTTATCCCCATCGTAGAGGCTGAAAGTCCAGGACCACGGGACTGGTAGGTTGGGTGTTGGGTAAGAGTTCACTTCCTGGTCCCCGGAGGCCTTGGTTTCACTGTGGCCTCACTTGGAAAGGGCAGGGAGCTCTCTGAGGTCTCTTTAATGAGGCTGCTGATCCTGTTCGTGAGGCCAAAACCACCTCTCTCTTGCTTGCACCTTCCGATACCATCACCTTGGGTATTAGGGTTTCACATGTGAGTCTGGGGCACACAGACATTCAGTTTCCAGCAGAAACTTCAGCCAGTCACAAGGTGACTGAGCAGAGTAGAGTGAAAGGACTGTCCTTTGAGAATTTGGCAAATGGAATAACTTCAACTGTATAACGAAGGTTAAAACAAATGTAGCGTCTAGGGTAAAGATGTTATATGAGTGTTATACCTTAACAAGGTAGAAATAATGAACGTTTTGGGAGGGGAAGAAGGAAAACACTTGAAGGTAGGGTGACTTTATTAACCGCCTCATCTGAACCTGATGCCCAACGATACTGGACAAATCAAGTCACAGAAGGACAAATATTTACCACCGTAAATATTAAGAAATATATTATTGGGGCTTCCTTGGTGGCCAGTGGTTAAGCAGCTGCCTTGCAATGCTGGGACACACGTGCGACCTCTGGTTTTGGAACTAAGATCCCACAGACCTCGGGGGAATTAAGCCAGCTCCACAGCCAGAGAGGCCACAGAGAGTTCACATGCCACCGAGGAGGATCCCACGTTCTACAAGTAAGACCCAACACAGCCAAATAAGTAAAAACAGAAACATATTATCGACTCAAAAGAAGTATGCAAATTTTATCACTGTTTATGGTAAAGACTCACAGATCCCATCAAAGAAAGTGGATCCAGGGCTAAATGAGGTGTAATTATACAGGCGAATAGCACTACCACAAACTATGCTAACGAGAGGTTGTAAAAAGAAGGCAGAGAGGGGCTTCCCTGGTGGCTCAGTGGTAAATAATCTGCCTGCCAACGCAGGGAACACAGGTTCGATCCCTGATCAGGGAAGATTCCACAGGCCTTGGGGCAACTAAGCCCTCGCGAGCCCACCCCGGAGCTGCAGCTTCCGAAGGCCATGAGCCTGGAGCCTGTGCCCCACAGCAGGGACGCACCGCAGACAGGAGCCTGTGGACTGCAACTGGAGAAGAGCCCAAGCATCAGGGAAGACCCAGCACAGCCAAAGATAAACAAAGAAATCAGAAGGTGGAGGGAAGGCAGCACTAGCAGCCTTCACAGCCTGCCTCTGCTGCTGCCTCTCCCCGCGCGTGCTGCCTCCGAGTCCCCAGCGTCCCCGCATTCTGCAGGACTCACGGGCGACCCCCAGGCCGCACTGCCCTTTCCACCCTTCAACGAGGCCAGCGCTTCTCAATCGTGTTGCACCTCCAGTTTCCTTTTTGATTTCCTTTCTGTGTCCAACCAGTTAGAAAAATGAAACCAAACCAAAACAAAGACTTGCAAAATACAGCCTTTAATGATTTAGTATTAGAGTCCACAGACTTAAAAATGTGTTTTAATAAATGTAATCTGAACAATCCTAAAGAAGGAGAAGGACACAATGGTACACGCTGTTCATGGAAAGTATGCATAAAAGTGGTGAATACAGAGAATTATTTTTGCAACAAACTATATTTTCCAAGGATGGCGGCCACAATCTCTCCAATCTCAGATGTTCTTTCAATGTGACCACCACTGAGAGGTGGGGTCTATGAATGCGGGTGGACCTTTTGACTGCCTTGACCAAAGGACTGTGGCCACAGTGACACGGCGGGGCTTGTAGTGACTGTTACAACCTCACCAGGGCCATGACGGGCTCAGAGAGGTGCACTAGGCCAAAAATAATCCCTGAGTCATGCTTCCAGGGCTTCAGAGAAATGATAACTCTGGCCAATCAGAGGGATGATAAGTGGCCAATCAGTAAATACCAGGAAACCCCTGCAGCCAATCAACCCTTGCCAACTGCCTGTCTTTGTTCTAAACTTATAAATACTGCTGAAAATCTGGGCTCCGGGCTCTCGTCAAGACTCCACTGTGCTGGATGAGACGGGAGCCCTGGCTCGAGCTAGAAATAAAACCCCTTTATGCTTTTGCATTGCTGTGGGCGTCTTATTCTCTCAGTTTTGGGGACTCGGACTCTGGGCAAAACAGTGACAACCTGGAAAAGGCCCCGCAGCTTCTCCCTGGTTTTCTTGGAGCACTCGCCCCTTGCAGTGATCCGTTGTCCTTTGAGTGAGCTCAGCCTGTCTATGGAGAGGTCCATTCGAAGAACAGCTGAGGCCTCCAGCCTGCAGTCCTGCTGGACTCCCAGTCAGTAGCTGACACCAACTTGCCAGCTGTGTGAATAAGCCATTTTCAAAGAGCATCCTCTGCCCACAGGGACAGCGCACGGAGCCCATACATTTGGCAGTTTCATGAGCAAAATAAAGGGTGGTCAAATAAATTGTTTCATGAGCAAAATAAATTGTTCTGAGCCATTGAATTTTGGAGTTATTATGAAGCAACAGTTCGTGATAACTGTTGGCCACCTGATGCAAACAGCCAACTCATTAAAAAAGATCCCGATGCTGGAAAGGATTGGGGGCGGGAGGAGAATTAAAAAAGACCCCAATGTCGGAAAGGATTGAGGGCAGGAGGAGAATTAAAAAAGACCCCGATGTCGGAAAGGATTGAGGGCAGGAGAACTAAAAAAGACCCCGATGTTGGAAAGGATTGAGGGCAGGAGGAGAATTAAAAAAGACCCCGATGTTGGAAAGGATTGGGGGCAGGAGGAGAAGGGGGCGACAGAGGATGTGACGGCTGGATGGCGTCACCGGCTCGATGGACATGAGTCTGGGTGGACTCTGGGAGTTGGTGATGGACAGGGAGGCCTGGCATGCTGCGGTTCATGGGGTCGCACAGAGTTGGACACGACTGAGCGCCTGAACAACAGTAAATGAAAGATGATTATACTGACGGCTTTCTGTTATTTTGTTTTCGTAACAAAATTATGAGTGAACTAGCAACGACTCATATTGTTATTCAGTCGCTCAGTCATGTTCAACTCTTTGCGACCCCATGAACCGCAGCAGGCCAGGCCTCCCTGTCCATCACCAACTCCAGGAGTTCACCCAAACTCATGTCCATCAAGGTGGTGATGCCATCCAACCATCTCATCCTCTGTCTTCCCCTTCTCCTCCTGCCTTCAATCTTTCATTACGTCTATAATTACACTATGTAGCATTTTTATTGTGAGGCATGAGCTTGATTCTTTCTCCTTAATTTATCTAATGTAGGTTGAGTTATCAACAGTGTAACTCGTAAGGGATAATTTTTACTGAAACTATTTGAATGTTTTGTTTTAATACATGCTGCATTAATAAACCAGATACAAAGGGAAGATGCTATAGATTCCATTTATATGAGGTACCTAGAATAAGCAAATTCACAGAGGAAGAAAGCAGAATAGTGGTTCTCAGGGGCTGGAAGGAAGGGAGAAAGGGGAGGTGAGGCTGAGAGTTTCTATTTGGGTCGAAAGTTCTGGAAATAGTGCTGATGGTTCCACAACATGGCGAATGTACTTCATGCCACTGAATCGTATTACACTTAAAAATATTAAGAACTGTGAATTTTACATTATGCATATTTTACCTCAATAGAAAAATGCTCCCATCATAAAACTTAGAAAATAAGAGCACAAAGAAAAAATGTTTTATTAGCAGTTCCACAATTCAAAGGGAGCTGTTTTTAGCTCCAGGCTTTCCTGGAGACACCTTCCTGGGATGACCTAACCCCGTGTGGCAGGGCTATTATTTTTTTCTGTTTTCTCCTCCCCTGTTGTCTGAAAATGGCAGCTTCCTTCACATCGAGTAAACAGGCAGAAACACAATCTCTTGTGCAATATTCTCCTTCCTTCTGGCTCCCCCACCAAGAGATCCTAACCTCTCATGTCGCTGAGGAGGTTAAGCTAAATATCCTCGGGGGCAACAGGAGAAAGATTTTGCAGGCTCCGGGCGGGCGGGAGAGGGGCATTCCTCTGCCCAGAGACCCGAGGGCTGGCCTACCTGCTGCCCCGGGGCCGGACCTCACACCGGGCGGCGCGGGTTCCCGCCTGAGCAGATTCACGGCCTCCTGCTGCTTCGGAAACCAGAGCGGAGGGACGTCAGCGAACCTGAGGAATGAAAACGGCCGCAACGGTTCTGGACTAGAGATCTCCCTCCTGCTCCAGAGAACTTCAGCGGGATCCTTGGAGGAAGAGGTCTCATGAAGACCAACAGTGCTTTTCCAGACAGCGCAGCAGACTCGGGTTTGACTTACTGATAGTGTAGAAAAATGATGCTTCTGTCTGGAGTCTGAGAACTGAAATTTACACTTCCTGTTAGCGAGCTCCCATAATTTCAGCATCCCCTAAAGAAATAGAAAAAATTGTCAAAGGGTTTTCTCTACTCTGTAGTCAAACCTGTGCAGAAGGAATCTGTGAGAACACAGGTTCTACCTCTTATTGGAAAGGTGTGTATGTGTACTTTGATGAATATTCTAGACCTGTAGCCTTGGAGACTGACCGTGCTAACAGACGGCTATTCTGATTGGCCAGTGCCGTGCCCACAGTATCCCTGAGGCTAAACACTTTTCACATCATCCTTCCCACTTTTCTGTGAAGTGAAGTGAAGTGAAGTGAAAGTCGTTCGGTCGTGTCTGACTCTGGGACCACATGGTCTATACAGTCCATGGAATTCTCCAGGCCAGAATAGAGTGGGTAGCCTTTCCCTTCTCCAGGGGATCTTCCTAACCCAGGGATCAAACCCAGGTCTAGCATTGCAGGCAGATTCTTTACTGTCTGAGCCACCAGGGAAACCCTCACTTACCTGTGGCTGCCACCAATTTCTCCCATTTTCAAAGTTTTTATTTAATAACCTAGAACTCCTTTGATACTTTGTTACTACTTTTTAATATGAAATGTTTAAAGGTTTCTATAAAATTGTCAGTGAATTCTTAAAGGAATTATTTATGGCCTAAGATACCATACCTTGCAATGAAATACAGGAAAGCCTTTTATTTTTTTATTTTTTATTTTTTTCACTGCCATTTCATTTTTATTGATTGATTATTTTTATTTTTTTTTTTACTTTACAATACTGTATTGGTTTTTCCATACATCAACATGAATCTGCCACAGGTGTACACATGTTCCCACTCCTAAAGCCCCCTCCCACCTCCCTCTCCATACCATCCCTCTGGGTCATCCCCGTGCACCAGCCCCAAGCATCCTGTATCCTGCATCGAACCTAGACTGGCGATTCGTTTCTTACATGATAGTATACACATTTCAGTGCCATTCTC
>SJXO01007317.1:4339-69557 GCA_006408615.1 Connochaetes taurinus | reverse complement strand
GTGTGTGGATTTATCTCTGGGCTTTCTGTTTTGTTCCATTGATCTATATTTCTGTCTTTCTGCCAGTGCCATACTGTCTTGATGACTGTGGCTTTGTAGTAGAGCCTGAAGTCAGGCAGGTTGATTCCTCCAGTTCCATTCTTCTTTCTCAAGATTGCTTTGGCTATTTGAGTTTTTTTTGTATTTTCCATACAAATTGTGAAATTATTTGTTCTAGCTCTGTGAAAAATACCGCTGGTAGCTTGATAGGGATTGCATTGAATCTATAGATTGCTTTGGGTAGTACACTCATTTTCACTAGTATTGATCCTTCCAATCCATGAACATGGTATATTTCTCCATCTATTATTGTCCTCTTTGATTTCTTTCACCAGTACAGGAAAGCCTTTTAATGTTGCAACACAGGATGTCTTAGGCCATAAATCTTTCAAGAAGCCACTGGCAATTTTATAGAAGTCTTTGGAAAAGTAGGATATAAGTCTTAGAATTTTGACAACATTCTAGGACACAACTATTCCCATATCAAGGAATACCTACACTCAAGTACCTTACCATTTCAACCAGGATTGTGCTCAGTTGTATACAAGGACAGTTCCATGACTTTGTTTACAGGGAAGTCCTGGGTCTGTGTTAAGTGCTTGGGAAATATGAAGATCAGTTGGTGATGATTTTCTAAAAACCACTACATGTTTTTAAAGTTCACTCTTCAATTTCATCTCCTTCAGAAATGATCCTTCACCCTTCAGTTCTGTTTATTTACTCGGTCACATTTGCTGTGCAGGGATGTGAATGTGGGTAGGCACAGCTTTAAAGTAGTTGCAGACATCATGGCCTTGCCTCCCCCCCATCTCTGTATGTGCAGCATTCAGGTGTACCCCCTGAAGACAAGGGCCCCACGAGCACCAACGTGATCACAATATCACGATCACATCCGAGACAATAATAATTCCAAAGTATCTGATATCTAGTTTGTAGTCAGATTTCTTCAGTTACCTCCAGTGTCTTCTACAGTTGTTTTTCCCTCAAACCAGGATTCAAGTCAATGTTCTTACCATGCATTAGGTTCTGGGTTGTCCTCAATTTCCTTTAACCTAGGGCTTCCCTTGTGGCTCAGCTGGTAAAGACTCTGCCTGCAATGCAGGAGACCTGGGTTTGATCCCTGGGTTGGGAAGATCCCCTGGAGAAGGGAAAGGCTCCCCACTCCAGTATTCTGGCCTAGAGGACCCTTTTAACCTAGGAAATCCCCTCAACCTTCCATTTGGTAGTGACACTGACCGTTTGGAGGCCGGGCCAGCCATCTAGCAGACGTCCTACAGGCTCTTTGGCCGGACTGGTTCCCCATGATGTGCTTTATTTCACTCTCCCCTGAATTTCCTGTAACCAGCAGTCAGGTCTATGGTTTGGCTGGGTTCAGATTACACACTTCCAGTGGGAACAATTCCTGAGTGTGTTTGGTGTTGTGCCCATCACTTGGAGAGAACCCGAGACTTGGAGAGAGGTATCCACTGTCCCAGGCATGCTCCCAGCTCCAGCTAGCTGTGCAAGAGGCTCCTGACCAGAGCTGCTCAGCCAAGCTCCCCTGGGCTCTTGACCCACCAAGAAAGAAAGTCGTGTTTCAAGCCATGAAATGGCTAATCTCAACACATTTCCCAAATGGCTAATTTGGGAATGCCTAATGCAGTAATAGAGAACTGAAGTCATTTTGGGGGGTTATTACTGTATCTGCTTATTGTATTATATCCTGATTTGTTGACCTTAGACATCATTTCCTGTTTTGATAGATGTTTTAGCTCACTTACATTAACCTTTCTCTTCTCCCTCCCAATTTTTCATAGTAAATATCACCATTTAGAATTCTTGTTGGTTACATTTGAAACTCTCACCATTGTAAAATCTCTATTTCTTGTTCCATCAATTTTTGAAACCTAGCATTACTACCCATTTTGTAAGATTAAGCTTATATAATACCTGTATCCCTTTAAGGATTTTTATTTTTTGAATATTTTCTTTTATTATTTTGTGGGGGGCCACATTGCATTGTGGGATCTTGGCTCCCTGACCAAGGATTGAACCTGTGCCCTCGGCAGTGAAAGCACCAATCTTAACCACTGGACCACCAGGGAACATGCGTTTGTATTCTTTTTAACACACCTCTTTCAATTCTCAACCATCTCAGATACATCTTAATGATACATTAGGCAAGCAGAAGAGCATGTAAGCAGGTAGGCCCTGATGTTCTATAAAGCTCACTCCTTTTCTGCACTGTCCACCCTGAGGAGTTAAATGGGCCCCGCTGGACACCACCACACCAGCTTGCTTCCCGTCCTGAACGGTGGCACGAATTTGTGGGATTTCTCCTAGGGCTGTAGATATTACTCTGCTGTTTTCTCAGGAGGGTGGAGCGCCAGGGGCCCTTCTTTTTCCATTAACCTTCACTCCCTGGACCAGCGAACGGCCAAGATGACCCTGACCACAGCTGACTTGTTCAGAGTCCCCCTGGGCCTGCTACGGTGCAGCGTCCGGTCAAAACTCCACCGCACTTATCACTTGCTCCCCATAAGTTCTCTCTTGAACAGTGGACCACAAGGGCTTCCTGATTCTCCAGTAAAGAATATTAGCTTTGGAGAAGGAAATGGCAACCGACTCCAGTACTCTTGCCTTGAAAATCCCATAGACAGAGGAGCAGGCTACTGTCCATGGGGTTGTAAAGAGTCGGGCACAACTGAGCAACTTCACAAAAGACAAGGAAGGGAAAAGCCCGCGAAAATAGAAAAAAGGAAGGCCCGAGGACCGGAGTGAGGACCTCAGGTAAAACAACACTCCTGGCTGGCCCAATTTACATAGGACAGCATGGGGGGGTGGCATATAAAAAGAGGAGCCAAAGCTAGCTCTCTCTCTCCCTCTCCCGCGTGTTGGGGTGCTCTTCTCTTCACCTCTTTGGATCGACCTGCCCTCATGCCTTGAAGATGGATTTTCCTGCTATCTTCTAAATAAAATAGAGCTGTAACACTGAAAAAAAAAAAAAAAAAAGAATATTAGCTCCGAGTCACGGTCCAATAACCCGAGTATTCCTTCTTTATTTCACAGCAGCCTGAAGCAGCCCCACACCCTCTGGGGAAGGCTGAAGGCAAAGCTCCCACTGAACCTGAGATGTTCTGGCAGAAGACTTTCTCAACAAGGCACAGTCTCCACTTCTTTCAAGTGGCACAGATTCTATGACCTGATTCAGGTCTGGAAATTACGACGGCCAGACCTCTGCTCACCAGGCTGGGAGTTTTTTGTTTGTACCATTGCTGCAGCATCCTCGTGATGGTCTTAAGGACCCTGCCATCTCTGAATCACTGGTCACAATCTCTGCAGGAAAGTCCAGCCCTTTTGCTTAATGTGGTGACCAATTCCCCCCAGCTTGTGCTAACTGCTACTACTTGACTTCTGCAACCAAGAGACTGCTCCAGCTCCGATGAAAGTGAAGGCCCTGGAAAACACTCTGGAATGCACTCCTTACACCTGTGAGTGGCCTGCTTAAGGGGCTGGGTTCTGGGTCTCTTCCAGGAACGTGTGGTTTTGTGAGTGGTTCTCACGTGATGCATCTACCCCAGCACTCCTGTTTCCTAGATACGGGATTTTTTCTTTTATAACATTTTTTAAGTTGCTCAGTTGTGTCCAACTCTTTGCGACCCCGTGGACTATACAGTCCATGGAATTCTCCAGGCCAGAATACTGGAGTAGGTAGCCTTTCCCTTCTTCAGGGGATCTTCCCAACTCAGGGATCACCTTACTGGAATTCAGAGCAGTTGACGGTCAAGTTCAGTTTCTTCAACGAGTCTAGCAAACAACTGAAATCACTCTCAGCTGCTCAAACCAAAATTCTAAATCCTGAATGTGTTAACTGAACCCATACTGATAAATTCAGTAATTAGCTACAAGCTCCCCATCCAGACTCTTGGCTCATCACCATCATCCATTCCCACACAGCCCTCCACATGTTGCCTGATCCTCAGGATCTTCCAAAGCCTCACAAATCTCAGTATTTCAGTAGTACGGCTCCTACTCGACTAAATTTCCTTCAGTTCAGTTCAGTTGCTCAGTTGTGTCCAACTCTTTGCGACCCCATGAATCATGGCACGCCAGGCCTCCCTGTCCATAACCATCTCCCGGAGTTCACTCAGACTCACGTCCATTGAGTCAATTTCCTTACCGTCACATAAAACATCTTGATGAAATGTGTGTGTTCCAGCATATCATCTGGCAGCCTGCAGGATCAAATGCTGACTTTTGCTTTTGATAACTTCAGTCCTGTGGCTACGGCTGTCCCTTACAGCACAGCCATGAAGGGCCCCGGTCTCCAGTTAGCAGCCTTCGAAGTTCTTATGCCTTCACTTTGTTTAGTACGATTGTTGTTTAGACGCTGTCGTGTCCGACTCTCTGTGACCCCATGGACTGTAGCCCCGCCGGGCTCCTGTCTGTGGGATTCTCCAGGCAAGAGGACTTGAGTAGGGAGCCGCTGCCTCCTCTAGAGGGTCTTCCTGACCCAGGGATGGAGCCCCCGCCGCCTGCAGTTGCTCAACGTCTTCCCCTCACTGGGCACTTCATTCCATGAGGCCACAGAAAATAATTAGCTCCCAGAGTCCCATCCACTGACTTAGATGCTGTTGACACCACTGTGACCTTGTTTTTAAAGTCCTGCCATCTCTGCGGTGTTCAAGACTCAAGGACTGCGCGGCGGAGCCTGAAAAGCCAAAGCCGGTCAGGGGCCCGGGCGGGGTTGCCACCTGAGAGGAGGACCTCCTCACCGTGCTCCCTGGATCGGGGGCCCGGGTGGGGTCCACCACCTGAGGAGAGGAGGACCTCCTCACCGTGCTCCCTGGATCGGGGGCCCAGGTGGGGTCCGCCACCCATGGAGGAGAGGAACATCTCCTCACTGTGCTCCCTGGATCAGGGGCCCAAGTGGGGTCTGCCACCTGAGGAGGACCTCCTCACCGTGCTCCCTGGACCGGGGCCCAGGCGGGGTCTGCTACCCGAGGAGGAGAGGAACATCTCCTCACTGTGGTCCCTGGATTGGGACCCAGGCGGGGTCCACCACCTGAGGAGGGCCTCCTCACTGTGGTCCTTGGATCCAGAGGCGGGGCGTCCCCACAGCCTTGTAGGCGATGGGGATGAACATTCCCCCAAAGTACATCTGTTTGGTGAATATCCTTCCTGTCCCTTTTTCCTTAAAATCTTTCGTTATTTCATCAGGTTCCAGAGGAGACAAATTCCTGTCACTAGCTGACAAGTTGACTGCAATTCTTTCTTAAAGACTTTTAATTTGGGGAAATTAACATATGTAAAGATAAAAACAAAGAAAAAAATTAATAAGTATCCATATTTCTATCAATCTCACAGATTTAGCCATTGTTCCTGATGTGGGCTTGCTTGGTGGCTCAGTGGTAAAGAATCCACCTGCAATGCAGGAGACCTGGGTTTGATCCCTGGGTCGGGAAGATCCCCTGGAGAAGGGAATGGCAACCCACTCCAGTATTCCTGCTTGGAGAATCCCATGGACAGAGGAGCCTGGTGGGCTACAGTCCATGAGGTCACAAGAGTTGGACACAACTTAGCAATTAAACTACCAAATTCTTGATGTGTTTTCATCCCTAATTTTCTTCTTTTACAAGTAAAAATTGTAGGGTTACAGGGAGAGAAAGAGGGGCAAAAATTATACACATCCTTTGTAAAGTATTCAGACTTACGAAAAATACAAAGATTCATTCACTCAATAAATATTTATTGAGCACCCATCAGGCACTAGTACTGTTCCAGATACTGAAGAGACAGCAGAGGAGAAAAACAGACAAGAAAACCCTAGCTTTCCTGGAACAAACGTGAGGAGGTGAAATCACAAATAAGAGAAACAGTATATTACACACTATGTTAGATGATGGTAAGTTCAGAGAAAAATAAAGCGGGGGCGGGGCTTGTTTTCATTTCCATTTCTAATTGTAGCTACAATATGGAAATACAATTTTTACTTACTAATCTATATCTTCTAATCGTGTTAAATTCAGATTCTGTTACTTTGGATTTTCTACACATATAGTCATGCCACCTGAGGATGACAATTGAGTTTCTTCCTTTTTAACCCTAAACTTTTATTTTTCCTACAACTGTGTAGAATCTCCTGCACAAAACTGAGAAGGAGAGGTGGCAGCAGGCACCTTGGTCTTCTTCCTGATGCCTGGGGAGCCAAGTTCTCAATAATTCACAATAAAGTACAGTCTTTGTTAGAGTTTTTCTTTCTTTGGTAGATGTTCTTTATTAAAATAAGATGTTCTCTTCAATCCCTAGTTTATAAAGTTCAAAAAAAAAATCACAAATGGTGCCGGAATTTTATTAAATGCTTTTTATGACTCTTCAGAGACATAACGTTTCTCCTTTATTTCTGTAAACACAGTAAATACAAACTTTTCTATTTAAAACTATGGTTCTTGCTCTGTGCTGCGCCATGTAAATGGAAACTTGCTGGATTCTGCGGTGAAGATCACAGCCACCGTGACGGGTTTCAAGCTGCCCAGGCAGCGACCACAGGCGGTCAGGAAGAAGAAAACCTGGATCTTGGGGCCAAGAGGAGCCAGCCAGCTCTGGCACACCTCTGATTTCAGCTCCAACAACCAAGACTGACATTCACCACCACGGCAGGAGACCAGCAGGAACAAAGCAAGTTCAAATTATCTTTTATGAAAACTCTCAAAGATAATCTAGGAAGTTGATAAATATGGATATAACTCCCTTAATTTTTCCAAGCCTTTATTAAGTAAAAGCTTGAAATAATAAACATAATAAACAGTGTCAAGCACCATGCTACTGCAAAGGAAAGTCAACTTTACTTGTTGGCTCAGAAGAAGACTAGAGAGTCCCTTGGACTGCAAGGAGATCCAACCAGTCTACCCTAAAGGAAATCAACCCTGCATGTTCAATGGAAGGACTGACGCTGAAGCCAAAGCACCAATACTTGGCCACCTGATGAGAAGAACTGACTCAGAAAAGCCCCTGATGCTGGAAAGACTGAGGCGGGAGGAGAAGGGGACGACAGAGGATGAGGTGGTTGGATGGCATCACCGACTCAACGGACATGGGTTTGCGCAAACCCTGGAAGACGGTGAAGGACAAGGAAGCCTGGTGTGCTGCACTCCATGGGTTGCAAAGAGTTGGACAGGACTGAGCAACTCAACAACAGCAAAAATCGTAGTGGTCAACATCCAGGCAGAGAGAGCCCGAACATTCAGCTTCCTCCTGAGTACTTATCTGCCCATAAAGGGCACATGGAAATGGTCTATGCTCCACCATTCTAGAACAAGTTTAAAATTAACAGATTCTAGAAACAGTTTTAAAACCAGAAATGTGGAAAATGGCTAAAAGTGACATAGATACTGAGCACACAAAAGAATTAAGTGATAAAATATTCACTTGTCATTAATGCTGTACTTACACACTATTTGGTGAATTGAGGTAAAATACTTCCTCAAAACAAATTTTGGATTCACAGAGAATTCTGGATTCAATTATTATATAGTTTATAATAATATAGTTATATTAATTCTCTTAATGACAAGATTTTAATAGCAATACTGTATGATTCTGAGGCAGCTAAAGTAGAATTATCATGGATACATCTTTAATTAATAATCTTTAATAATCTCTTATATCTAATCAATTTAGAAATATTTTCTCCTATACAGAAGATCCCGAAATAAAGAAGCATACACAGAATATAGCCAACAGTAGGTTATATCAATTTACTTCACGTAAGAACAGCGTATTTTGGGCCTATGATTTCCATTTAATATCAACAAAAACAATCTGTACAGAAAACCCCAAGGCAACCATATAGCATAATATGTAAAATGTGCAAATAGACTTTAAAATGCAAGTTATTCTATAACATTTGCAAGGCAGAACTTTATAGCAAATTAAGGAAATCTACCTCATTCTAGCTGACTTAATAAGACTTTGCATGGAGAGGCCAATGCAAATGTACAAGGCACAACTTAGTGTTGGTGCTGAAGTGTGTAACACACCCCCTCAGTTTATTTATTTGAGGGTATTAAAATAACATAAAATCATGTCTGCATTTTATTATTTAAGGAGACTATCGGCTCATTTCTAAAGCGTCATGAAACATTACATTGATAACATATGTGTGGTCAGGATAAGCTGTTCCCTGAACTTACAAGGTCAAAGACAAGACTCTAGCTACCCTATATTAAAAAAATTTATATATATATATATATACACACACACATACCCCAATATCACATACAAGAAACTTTCCATAACCCAAAGGGAGGCCGTGTGTTCCTTTAAGTAAAGGTTCCCATACAGTATTTTATGACAGAATTATTTAAAAAGTACATATTTATTCACCACCTGTTTTGGTCAATCTTACTACAAAAAGACACTGATAGAGACAATTTTCTTCTTCAAAACAAAGACAACGCCTAACTTAGAGAGTCTTTCTCTAAAGATTGCACAGTGAAAGGTATTACTCAGTTAAATATAAAAAAGCTTGCAGCTTTTATAGAAACTATTTAAATCAACATGGAGAAACAAGCCACCCTATCAAAAGTCAGCAAGCCCCTTGGCTACAATGCAGTCCAGGGCCTTCCAAGCCTGACCACAGTGCTCTCTGCTGTCTTACTGCCCATCCCTGAGAGTAAAGCATTTAAAATTTTTTTAGTAAAGCAAATGAATTTTATTTTGATGAGAATGATGCTTACGATTTTTTTTTTCAAACTATGAAAAAGCCCCATTTCATTTTAGTTGGAAAAAAAAAGAAGAATGCTCCTTGCAAAGACCACTATTCCCAACAATTTAAAATATTTGTATGTCAATCAATTTTAATTTTCTTTTCACTGGGTAATTTCTATTTTTCTGCTATTTATATATCACTCATTTTCTTTTGGCCCATTATTTTATAATTTTTGTTAACAGGAGGATTTTATTGGTAATGGAGCAAAAGTACATATAAAACTTGAAGGAACGCTGAAGTGAGATCTCTATTTCCCTGTGGCAAAAGAGTTTTACCGGAAATAATCTGACTGCCATCCAGGAAAAGCAAAACTGCCTGTGAAAGAGAGAACACGCGTGGTGGGGTCTCTGGTCTAGCCTTCTTGGCCAAAATCCTCTGTGAACTTCTTTAGTTTCAACAGGTCGTGCTCGTTGACTGTGGGCTTCGTGCTCGACAGAGACCGTAACATGTCCGACTGTCAGGAGAAAGAACGGGGAGGATTAGTCACCGATCTAACTGAATAAAACCATTTCATCCGCAGCATTATTATCAATAACTTTTGCCTAAGGTTAAATCTGGACTTCCGCACGTGTCACAGACTGCTGATGATAAACTCTCCTGTTTTCTTTCTTTGCAAAGAGCAACTTCGACTATGCCATTCCTCTGCTTATAAACTTTCAGTTGCTTGCCCCGTCCTGATCATAACCTTCAAAGGCTCCTCGGCACCCAAGGAAGTATAGTCCTCTTTACCCGAGGACCAAGGCCTCCAGAATTAAACCCCGATCCCTTTTCTGGCTGTATGTTTACTTTTTAAGAAAGCAGCTGTCAAAATGCAACTCAGAAGGGATATATTCACTCACATATATGAAACAGAGTAATACCATTTAATCAAAACCAACTTATCAAAAAGCTTAACTATCAGCTAAAATCATAATCAAAATGCTAAGAAAATATATCAACACAAAAAATTTATTAAAAAATTAACTTTTAGACTATGTCTCCCATAAAACAGTATGGAAAAATGATCAAAAGAATAAAAGCTTTAAAAAATAAAGGATTTCTAAATAATTTCTCAGATAAGCAGTGGTTAATTAACACAAATATTTCTAGATGTTTACAGATATATTATTATATACATATACACACAAGCTTATATACAAATGTCTATAAATCTAGATCTACATATCACGTGAGAGTTACTGTTAATTTTGACATATAGATCCGAAAAATCTTTAACTAAGAGACAATTTTAAAACTCAATGTTCATACTGGCTACACCTCAATACAAAACAAAAAGTTTAAAGTTTGGGGGAAAAAACGGAACGCTCATAATAAACACGGATCTTTTCTTTCTTTTTTGGCAGCATGCTGTGTGGGATTTTAGTTCCCTCACCAGGGATCAAACCTGTGCCCCCTGCAGTCTTACAGATTATTTCATTTCCTCAATAGAAACTATAAAAATGCAGTATTTTATGAATATTTTAATTCCTTCAATATAAACTACAGAAATGCAACTTCTTATAATAAACATGTTGTTTTCAGAGCTTTTAAAAAAGTACTCCATTATTTAAACTTTCTGTGGTGCTTTGAGAAGTAAGACAGGAGCACACTGCTATGACCGCTGTGATTCACACAATAGTGTTTCTGGATGTTTTCCTAGATCAGAGGTTCAAGGAGAAACATTTTCACAATATTACTGTAAGACCTACGTCAGAAACCTGTATGTTTTAAAAAACAGCTTATTCACTTATAATTAAATTTTCCTTGAAGCTCAAAAAAACATTTAAAGATAATTATTTGATACTTTAGATTCTATTAATCTCTATAACCTTTGAAGTATTACTATTAAACATGTCTGATCATACTAACATTTTTAAACTAAATTTTATAAAACTGAAAATTTTATCTGACAAAAATTATAAAATATAACGTTAAATAAAATTTTTTTTTTAAAGCAAACAAAATGTCAAACCATGCAAACAACTGGCTCCAAAAGTTTATCCCCAGGGACATCCATCCACGTCATCTCAATGGCACCAGGGTCGCCAGGAGAGCAGGGCGTGAGCAGGTCATCTACTATGTTGTTAGGATCAGCTCGCAAAGGTCCACAAACCTGCAATAAACAGTCATTTGAGATCTTTCCTTGAACAAATTGAGTAAATATTAAGATTTAAGCCATTATCAGGAAATCTGAACATGTACTATTATCATGTTTTATTAAAATGCTTAGTTCTTGAAAATAAACAGAATATACAACAAAAAGTGCAATTATCTCCAGGTGATGGGGTAGATTGTGTTTGATTTTAATGTTTTTCTTGATGATATATTTGAAATTTTATAAATTACTTACATGATCATAGGGAGAAAATAAGTAAAAATCCCCTGTGCCTAAAAATACCTTTTTTCTTTTCTAAGGGCTATTCAGTGGTAATAATCCTGGACACCAAGAACAGACCTGCATAGCACGCTGCTGTATTTAAAACAGATAACCAACGAGGACCTGTTGTATAACACAGGGAAAGAGTTCAGTATTCTGTAATAACCGAAATGGGAAAAGCATTTGAAAAAGAATGGATCCATGTGTACGTATAACTAAATTACTTTGCTGTACATCTGAAATTAACACAACATTGTTAAGCAACTATACCCCAATTATTGACAAAAATTAATAAAAAATAGACCTACTTAAAAATTCCTTTAAGTTACTCTATTTTCCATAGTAAGAAATTTCTGTGATCTTTGGGAGGTTTATTTTTGTGAAATTACTGTCTCTCCAACAAAAACTTCTTCAAATATAAAGTACAAAATTAAATGCTGAGTGTAATTTAAGTGCTAGCTGAACTTATAACTCATAACTGATTTAAAGTAAAGAATTTTCGTAATATCCAGAAAAAGAACCTCTGTGATAGTGACGTAATTTTCCGCTTGTACCACACACATACCAAGTCAGGGGCTGCTTTGTCTCACACTTGTTTTAAACCATCGGTCTCAAACACTGCCTTAGGATTCGGGCAGGAGCTTCACATTTGTTTTAAACGATTGGTCTCAAACACTGCCTTAGGATTGGGGTAGGGGCAGAGAATTAAACATTTCACTTTACTTGTTACGTATTTTATTGTGCGTCTTCTCTCGCAAAAATTTCAATGGCAGGGATTTTTGTGTTTTTTGACCACTGTACTTTCGGACTTACCTCTCGGCCCAGACTAGCGCTGATACATTTAATAAATAAAATCACAGGCAAACTTGTTCTTATTAATCGAAAAGCGGAAGAGAAGACGGAGCCATAGAGATCTGCTGGACTGGGGATACAGAAGGCCTGATGTTGAGAGATCTGGCTGCTTCACCTTTATCCTCCTAACAAGGGCCTGGCTTTGGGGTTGTATAAGCTGCCCCCAACAGTAATACAGAGAACTGACCGGAAAGGTCTTAGCAGGGAAGGACTGAGCTCCTTCTAAATGGCAAAGAGAATGTTAAGGAGAAACACAACGGCTGTGGCATAAAACCTGGTCCCGAGCTAACTGTGTTTCTCTCAGTAATGAGCTGATGAAAGAAGAGATGAGTAACATTTACTGGATTGTTCACTACCATGACCGCTGTGTTATGAATCTTCCTCTTTTCATTCTCATACAAGCATTTCAGAGCAGTGTCACCATCCTTACTTAAGAGATGACAAAAAGACTGACAAGGTAACATAATTTGGTCAAGTAGATAAAATAAGTGAACTGTGGAGTCAGGCTTCAAATTCAGGTTTTAATTCAAGCTCTCATTTTTTAAAAGAAATTATTTACCATGGTAATCTGTATGCAGTAGTTGGTGATGGACAGGGAGGCCTGGCGTGCTGCGATTCATGGGGTCGCAAAGGGTCAGACACAACTGAGCGACTGAACTAAACACATGGTATACAATAGACACACATATGTATATCAGAGTTGTGATGTATTAGTTTGTCATATACTGATGGATTAGGTTTGCTGACAGTGTTTTGGGATTTTCACATCTACCTTCATGAACATAATGGCGATTGCTATTCTCAGCAAGAGTGTAGGTCCAAATTACCTAGTCTACGGTTACTTAAATTGTCTCCCAAGACTGCACGGAGAAGGAAATGGCAATCCACTCCAGTACTCCTGCCTAGAGAATTCTGTGGATGATGGAGCCTGGTGGGCTTCTGTCCATGGGGTCGCGGAGAGTTGGACACGACTGAGCAACTTCACTTTCCCTTTTCACTTTCATGCACTGGAGAAGGAAATGGCAACCCACTCCAGTGTTCTTGCCTGGAGGATCCCAGGGACGGGGGAGCCTGGTGGGGTGCCATCTATGGGGTCGCACAGAGTCGGACACGACTGGAGCGACTTAACAGCAGCAGCGGCAAGACCGCACAGAATTCCCTCTCAAACCATATATGCTTATGTCACTCATTAGACCAAGCAGTGCACGGGAGGAGTGCGAGGGGAGAGTGGTTGGGACCTCAGTGCCAAGCACGTGAATCCATTTAAACGATAGGTAGCTATCATTATTTTCACTTTGATAAGGAGGGATAAATGTATGGGTAACATGCTTCCAAAGCACTCGTACAAGTAGTTTTAAAACACATTGGGAGAATTTATTTCAGTGGAATGGACACATGTCTATTATGTAAATCCACTTATTTATTACACAAAACTGAAATCTTCATAAAATTCTTCAAAGACAAGTCAATGGTGGTCTGAAAACTTGATTTTAAAAATATATGAAAAGATAGATAAGCTTTCCTTACCTTTTTAAAATGAGTGGCTGACTGCACTTTCCTAACTGGCTGCATGAGTGCGTCTCGTACAATGATACTTATGTCTGCCCCTGAATAACCCTCAGTTTTCTTTCCAAGGTCCCGGAAGTCGG
Source organism: Connochaetes taurinus (assembly GCA_006408615.1). Taxonomy (NCBI): domain Eukaryota; kingdom Metazoa; phylum Chordata; class Mammalia; order Artiodactyla; family Bovidae; genus Connochaetes; species Connochaetes taurinus. The sequence goes on along the minus strand of SJXO01007317.1, from coordinate 55,912 downwards.
CTTCTGTCAGACTGTTCTGAGTGGTCCCCAAGTGCAGTTTAAACATTGCTGCTCGGGCATGGGCCTCAGGCAAAGGGATGTAAATTCGTTTCTCAAACCTTAAAGTCAAAGAAAAATTACATCAAGCATATTACCATATGATAATATTTAATTTCTGTTAAAAATTACTTTTCCAAGAACTAAGCAAGATATTTAGATATTCTCTTTTATACAGAGCTAAGCTGAATACATTAAATGGGCCCATATCCACCATAATTAAACATATATATTTAGGGTAATTAAGGGAAAATACCCAGAACACATTAGCAACAAATGCCTGCCTCTGCTGTCCAAGTCAGGGGTCAGCAGGGTTTAAGCACACTGGAAAACAGTCTAAAGTTATCAGAATGCCTCCTCTCTAGACAGAATGGGAATTAATATTCACTTACTACACTGTAATTAGAAATAAAGTATTCCCTGTATTGCCATACCTTCGCCTAATGGCAGAATCCAGAACCCAGGGTATATTTGTAGCTCCCAGAACCAAAATTCCATCATTGTCCACGCCAACCCCTACAGCAAAATAGACAGTTTCAGGCAGTTTGTCATTTCAGCGGTCTTCAGACCTCAGCTGCATCTTCTCTCATGAATGTGGTATTTCTTTGTTAAAAATGCCTCTCCTTGAGAGTCTCTCTCTGAAAAAACTGCATTTAACCACAGTTCATACTACTAGAACATGATATAAATATTCCCAACAGTAGAATCTCCTAAACGGTGGGAAAATACTACTAATATTGTTTTCAAAATATTTCTCAGAAGATTTAAAATTGAAGTCTACTTTTTCCTTCTATTTATATTGTTTCTTGTATAAGTGAATATATAAGTAAGTCTCTTCACTACTTATACCAAGATGATTACAACTGGGCAGAAATTAAATCAGTTGAGCACTACCTTGCATCTGAACTAGGAATTCTGTCTTAATTCTTCTTGCAGCTTCACTTTCATTTTCACTTCTTGAACCACACAGAGAATCGATTTCATCAATGAAGATAATGGAAGGTTTATTCTCTCTGGCAAGTTGGAATAAGTTCTTAACTAGCCTAAAAATAAATTAAAAGTTTCAATTTCTAAAAATTAGCCAATGACACATGACAATGAAAACATTAAAATGAAACGATGTATCAACAGGAACTCTAACAGTGTTCTGTTGGGCCCAACCCTTTGCAACGCCATGGACTGCAGCCCATCAGGCTCCTCTGTGCATGGGATTTCCCAGGCAAGAGTGCTGGAGGGGCTGCCGTTTCCTTCTCCATACGTGTGCCATATATGCTCTCTTTTCCCTATGAAATAAATTTTGAGCTAGGGAACAGTGTGACAGAGAAATTAATACCACCTGTATTACAGCACTTTTTGGAATGCCTATTAATGATGTAAGAAACCTATTACTTTTATAGACTGATATAATGACTACCAAGCAAAGAAAAACTTAAAAAAACATCAGTTTACTACTTACTTTTCACTCTCACCTAGCCACTTAGAGACCAGGTCAGAGGAAGATATTGAGAAAAACGTTGAGTTATTTGCTTCTGTGGCTACAGCTTTGGCTAAATAGGATTTTCCTGTTCCAGGTGGCCCAAATAATAGGATTCCCCTCCAAGGTGTTCTCTTGCCTAAAATGTGCATTAAAAAACAACATGAGAACTTCAAGACTGTTAACTTCATCATCCACCGTGAAGCCTACCGTGAAGATGTCTCCCCTCTAAAGCTGGCAGGAGGATGAAACACAATTTAAATAAATCAGTCTACGGTAAAGACGTCTTAAATGCACTTTATTTCCTTTTTAGAGACCACTTTGTCAAAACTGTGTTTATACAGCTATAACCCTAACAGGCGGTTTGTCCGCATGCTCACCCATCCGACCTCTCTGTACTGAAGCCCCTGTACTGTGCAGACAGAGGGCTACGGGGCAAGGATCTCCGCCTCCAAGGCCGTCCAGTCTCTTAAGGGAGAAGATTCAGATAAAAGGCAGTTGCCGACCATCCGTATGCGCACTGCTCAAATTCAGACTACTGCAGGAGAAACTATACCCACGGGGGGAAGGCAGCTCCAAGTGTTTCCTTAAACATTCACGACGTTTGCAGGGGTGAGACTAACACAGTTTGGATGACTCGTGACGTTACACTCAATTCCTGATTCCACAGGAAGCATATATTATTATTTTAGGTGGCACATTTCCATTCTGATGATTGGAGAACAACAGGGGGACTCCACCTTAAATTCTAGTTTTGCCAAAATATAGTAACAAGTGAACAAAATCAGTTCTTTGAACCTCAATTCTACTGAGAAATTATGACGTTGCCTTAAACCAGGCTGGGTTACAAGTGGCAATAAAATATCAAACACACATTAAAACAACCAAACAACTGCTGGGTGTAGACTGTGGGCGACACAAGGCGTCTGTGGAGAGTGACATGCAGGCGCCGGGCGGCAACACCAAGCACGATGCTTGCTGTTAGGGAAGCCTCGACTTTTACTTGAGTTCGACGCTTGCTGTTAGGGAAGCCTCGACTTTTACTTGAATTCTATTCGCCTTGTAAGTCAGTGTCCCCTTCAGTGTGGCCCACATACCAGTGCTGGCCGATGAAACGCTTTTAGGTGGTATACAGACACTTTCCGTTTGAATAATTTTTTACAACGCATTCTATGAAAACTCTACTCATCTACAGAGACACAAAGACGTCTTTTATTACTTAAAAAAAATGTTTGTGGCCACATCGCACAGCGTATGGGGTCTCAGTTCCCAAACCAGTGGCAAAACCTGCCGTCCCTGCACTGGAAGCGGAATCTTAACCACTGGACCGCCAGGGCAGACCCCCAGGTAATTCCTCTATAGCAGAGTCATTAAGCAAAACAGATGAGATGGCCTAAAGGTTCAAACGTGGGCCAAACAAGCTGTGTCAGGGAAGACCCCCAGGTAATTCCTCTATAGCAGAGTCATTAAGCAAAACTGATTAGATGACCTAAAGGTTCAAATGTGGGCAAAAGAAGCTGTGACGTCACGGAAGACCCCAGGTAATTCCTCTATAGCAGAGTCATTAAGCAAAACCAGATGAGATGGCCTAAAGGTTCAAATGTGGGCAAAACAAGCTGTGACGTCAGAAGCCAAGAGAGAGGTTCCCTCTCCTGAGGGAAGACACAGAGATGGATTTCTAAGTTCCTCAAGTCGATTTCTTATCTGGGAGATTACTGTCTGTGATAATTTATGAGGCTGAACACACATGGGTTCCTCCATGTCTCTGTATGTTTATATTCCAGTTTAGTAAGTTTCTCTAAAAGTGATTTAAAGAAGATGATTAAAAAAATAATAGTACACGTATATGGAAAAATTCATGAAGATGACATACAGGAGTCATGTTTGGGAAACACTGGTATAAGTAATGTAAGTTCAATTGCATTTTTGTACCTTTACGGGATTCTGATGACAACTTTTACACTGTTAGTTTCATATTCCTGAAGTGAGGTTCTGAGTCGCAGCTCGAAGCTGGGCGGACAGCGGGCTCTTGCTCCTCATCACTGCTCTACCGGACACTGCTGTCTGGGCCTGCTCAGTTTGAGGCCAGTATCCCAGATTTGCTCTCTATATAAACCAGCTTGTTTTTAAAAGGAAAAACCATCACGAACACAGGCTGTGGGTCACGAAAGGGACAAGGAGAAGGATGGTTCAGCCCGGACAAACCACCTACTGCGGAGCTCTATCTCCAACTCGACCCAGAAGGTGGGCTGGCAGCATTCTCCCTGCAGTGATCATGAGCTACTAGAGGATACACGCTTCATCTGAAACTGTTAAATAGTTGGATACAAACCGTATAACTTTTTGAGCTTTACAATACAGGTGGACATTCTTCCAAGTCAATTATAACGAGGACGGTACATTGGATTCTAGTGAGCGCACGGTACTCCACTGTATCTCCCTGATTCACCTTACGCCCTGCTGCCTGACATTTAGGTTGTTCTGAGATATATACATATTACAAATTCGTATATGCATATGAAGTAAGTATCTGTATAAGGGTATACCACCGCCTTATAAGAGGAGCTAAAGTAACAGCTCACGACACAGTGACAAGAGCTCACAATACCTCAGTCATTAGTGTGCTTTCTAAAGAATCATTTACAAGCCGTCTCACCTGTAAAGAGATGGGGAAATTTGATGGGCAGTATCACGGCCTCTTTCAGAGCTTCTTTGGCTCCTTCCAGGCCTGCGACATCGCTCCACTTCACGTTGGGCCGCTCTATGACAATGGCACCTACAGAAAATCAGATCATCTTTCAATCAAAGAGCGCTACTTCAGCAAATCTAGACAACAACATGAAATGATGAAATTAAAGAGATGCCTTATAAATTTGTCTGGAAAAGTTTTATGTATTAAAGACAGTTCTAGAAGGGTGTGATAAGAAAGTGGTTGTTAGCGGGCAGTGAGGAGGAGCTGGGACCTGGGGTGGGTAGCTGGATAATCCAGCATAAAGCCATTCAACTGTTCTATCTCCACAACCTCGCTGTGAAACAGAAACAGCATCACCTGGCCAGACTACTAAAGACAGGTGAGTGTAAAGATCAAACGACGTAAAGTGCCTGGAAAAGCACCAAACAGCGCGTAAAGTATTTATGGTGTTTGGCCACACCGATTCTGGAATACCTCCATTTCTCCCTTTAACCAAAAGAATCAGTGATCTAATGCTCCCTTAACCACAAAAATAAAACACATTTAACCACTTTACCTGAAGACAGACAGGCAGAGAGACGGACGGACAGAGAGAGGGGAAGAGGAGGGTGAGAAGGGGATGATAGAGAGAGGTGTGCTCTTACAGACCTGCAGTATTTCCCAAGATTTGCCACAGTTTCCATTCGACTTCTAAATAGATCTATTTACAGTTTCTGTGCATTAACAAAGTTATTTAAATGATTTAGTTTTTGAACATAATATATTCAGAAGTCATAGCAAACTGTCACAGTAAGAACAAGCAGAAATCAGTAACAGTCCACAAAACATCTCTCTTACTGTGGCTCACTGCTGGATCTTTCAACAAATCTTTTATCAAAAGCTTTCCCAATCTTCTAGTCTATAGACACGGCTCAACCATGAAGGAGCCTGTTCTAAGATGATGTGTAACTGTTGTTAAGTGTAACATCACCACTTACACAGTCTACTCATTACCTATGATATTACTTTATGGGTATTTTTTTTTGCTTTGAAACGTCATCTGTTAAAGAATGCTTACACTTGGCAACTTTCCTAAATTACAAAACTCTTTAGCTATACATTAACATGAAATAAAACTATGAACTCTTTTTGCATTCTGAAAGTTCAGACTAAGTATAAATTAAGGGGAAAATTTACCTGTCTCCTGAGAAATCTGTATGCAGGTCAAGAAACAACATAATATGTCGTTAGAACTGGACACGGAACAACAGACTGGTTCCAAATCAGGAAAGGAGTACGTCAAGGCTGTATACTGTCACCCTGCTTATTTAACTTATATGCAGAGTACATCACGAGAAACGCTGGGCTGGAGGAAGCACAAGCTGGAATCAAGATTGCTGGGAGAAATATCAATAACCTCAGATATGCAGATGCTGCTGCTGCTGCTAAGTCACTTCAGTCGTGTCCCATGCTGTGCAACCCCATAGACGGCATCCCACCAGGCTCCTCCGTCTATGGGATTCTCCAGGCAAGACCATTGGAGTGGACTGCCATTTCCTTCTCCAATGCAAGAAAGTCAAAGTGAAAGGGAAGTCACTCAGTCGTGTCCGATTCTTCTCGACCCCCTGGACTGCAGCCTACCAGGCTCCTCCGTCCATGGGATTTTTCCAGGCAAGAGTACTGGAGTGGGTTGCCATTGCCTTCTCCAGATATGCAGATGACACCACCCTTATGTTAGAAAGCGAAGAACTAAAGAGTCTCTTGATAAAGTGAAAGAGGAGAGTGAAAAAGTTGGCTTAAACCTCAACATTCAGAAAACTTAAGATCGTGGCATCCAGTCACATCACTTCATGGCAAATAGATATGGAAACAGTGGGAGACTATGTTTTTGAATCCAAAATCACTGCAGATGGTGACTGCAGCCATGAAATTAAAAGATGCTTGCTCCTTGGAAGAACAGCTATGACCAGCCTAGACACCATATCAAAAAGCAGAGACATTACTTTGCCAAAAAAAGGTCCATCTGGGCAAAGCTATGGTTTTTCCAGTATTCGTGTATGGATGTAAGAGTTGTACTATAAAGAAAGCTGAGCGCCGAAGAACTGATGCTTTTGAACTGTGATGTTGAAGAAGACTCTTGAGAGTCTCTTGGACTGCAAGGAGATCCAACCAGTCCATCCTACAGGAAATCAGTCCTGAATATTCATTGGAATGACTGACACTGAGGCTGAAGCACCAATACTTTGGCCACCTGATGTGAAGAGCTGACTCATTGGAAAAGACCACGATGTGGGGAAAGATTGAAGGTGGGAGGAGAAAGGGGATGACAGAGGAGGAGATGGTTGGATGGCATCACTGACTCAATGGACATGAGTCTGAGCAAGCTCCGGGAACTGGTGATGGACAGGGAGGCCTGGCGTGCTGGAGTCCATGGAGTTCCAAATAAGTCAGACATGACTGAGCGACTCAACTGAACTGAAGGGAAAACCCAATTCACTTTTTCTTTTCTATGTTCCATTCTGATTAGTAACCCTATATGAGAAAAACATTATGTCATCTGACAGGATTTTGTGTCTATTAAACAAAAGTAGATTTATACATAAGCATTATCTCGTCAACTAAAATGTTTTGCTATGAATTTTCTATGTATGTCATAATTTATCTTCTTTTCTCTGTAAAGTTTAAACTAGGTGACTTTGGAATGTTCAGTGATAAAAAAAAGTCTACATAAAAGTAATATTAAGAACTAGACATGGATTAATGATATTTAAAATTAAAAGGGAAGGATTATTAGAAAATAAAAGCCAAACAATTTGATTATCCCCAACTGAATGAATCTATCCCGTCTCTGGTATTGTTTATTATACTAACATGCTCTGAACGAATCTATCCCGTCTCTGGTATTATCACACTAACATGCTCTGAATGAATCTATCCCGTCTCTGGCATTGTTTATTACACTAACATGCTTCGTATGTGTGCGCTCAACTGTTCAGTCATGTCGGAATGCTTGTAAGCTCATGGACTGCAGCCCACCAGGCTCCTCTGTTCATGGAATTTCCCAGGTAAGAATATTGGAGTGGGCTGCCATTTCCTCCTCCAGAGATTAACATGTTATTTAACCTCAAAGTCATTGAGTATCAGAATTAACAGAAGACTCAAATCACTAATTTTAATAATTAAATATTACACTTAATAGCATGACCTAAAACAGAAGTAAAAGATTTGGAAAACTATTTCAGGAAAAGTGAGAAAAGATTCCAAAAAAGGATTGTTTTACAATGAAATCCACCAGCAAACCATGAAACTAAAAGATGGGGAAAAAAGGACTCTCAGATAAGAAAAGCTAGGAGTCTCTTTATATTCCATTTCATCCTGAAATTCCAAATAAATTTCCTCATTTAAATGTTTGAAGCATCTGTATTTTTATACATCCCTGGGCCTTATCGTCACTGATCGGAAATGTAGGAAAAAATTTATTATTAAAAACCGGGTTGTATCTTTTCCAAAATTAAAGATATTAAAAATTCCAATTTTTCCTTCAGTGGGGCAGAGCCAGAGAGATGGGGAACAAAACCAGAAGAATGGAGAGGAAAAGGCTTTCTGCCTTACCAGTAAAACAAAGCCACCTGGCATGGCCACGGGGCGGCCCTAGAAAGCTAACTGAGGAGGAAGCAGGCCCACCGTGCTGGAGGCAGTGGGAACTCCAGTTACCGCCCTTGGACTACACCCACCACTGATGTTCTTGGCACATAAAAACATCCTCGATAACTGCAGGGTTTCTAAAATATTACCCTTATAGGATTCCCCTATCCGTCCCGGTGGGGTCAAGCTAGGAACGTCCCCCAGTCCCTGAGGCTGGCCCTGTGGGATGGCTGTCCTCCCCAGATACAGCGCGCTCTGCCTGCTGCTGCTAAGTCACTTCAGTCGTGTCCAACTCTGTGCGACCCCACAGATGGCAGCCTACCAGGCTACCCCGTCCATGGGATTCTCCAGGCAAGAGTACTGGAGTGGGGTGCCATTGCCTTCTCCCGCGTTCTGCCTGGCAAGATTCAAGTGAACAAAATCCAGGCTACCAGTGACTGAACATAAAACTCAACTTGAAAAATCATTTCTAATATATCAAAGAACAATCAAATCTCAGGAATTAAAGAAGTCAGTAATTAATGAGATGCCTTTTTAGATACACAGAGCTACTATTTCCTCTGCGTGCTAAGTTGCTTCGGTCGTGCTCGACTCTTTGCGACCCCGTGAACTGTAGCCCACCAGGCTCCTCCGTCCACGGGATTCTCCAGGCAAGAACACGGGAGCGGGCGGCCATTCCCTTCTGCAGGGGCTGCTTACTGCATCCCTGGTGTTGGTCAGATGCAATACTAGGTAGTTCTACACTGTCGTTAACCCGTTCAGAGCCCTGAAAGCATTTTTAACTTGCATTTTAGAGTTGGGGGGGTCTCAGGCTCTAAGACATCAGGCTCCTTGCCCCAAATCAGAAAGACTTCAGCCCAGCACAGCCTGGAGTGGAATCCAGATGTGAAGGAGCCACAGTCTAGACCCTCCCCATCATCCCATTCCCTACAGCAGAGACAAAGGGCTTTTACAGTGTGGAAGGCGTGAAGATTAAAGGGGAAAGAGCAATGGAAACGGGAACACTGAAACAGGGTAAAAATGTATGAGGAAGAGCAGGCGGGACCATGAAATGGACAGCGCCAGTGGGCTAGCGGCAGCAGCAGCAATGAGGGCCACGTGTGAGTCTCAATTCATCCGCTCCTCTGACAGGAAACTCCAATACCATCAGATTTCACAGTATGTTAACACTATAACTGCTACACTCTCTAAAACGGGGCAAATAAGACAAAATGGAAGAGAGTAAACTTTTAAAGGCAGATATAACATGCAATAATAGCCTAGGAAAAAACCAACCAATCTGAGAACCTAGAGAGGAAATCTTACAAAAACAGTTTCAAACACAGCCAGCACGTGATCACTGGGACCAAAGCCAGTTCTTGGGCCTCATTTAAGTACAGGTGGGAAAGAAAAACGAACTCAAACAGACAATTCACTATGAGTTTTTAAAAAATAAGTAAATTTAAAAATGAAATCTGAAGCGACCTTGAAGTTGGTTCTGCAGTTTCTTTTTTTCGGGATCATCAGATTCTCCTTCCCCATCACTGTCATTCCTGATAAAAAGAATTGAATACATTCAAACGGTCACTCATTGCTGTCAAAATACGGCAAAAATGAAGGAAAAGAGATATCTGTAATGAAAGTGGCAAAATAAGACAGTCACTAACAGTTTAGCTCATTTTATTCCTTTTAAGAGCATATTAAACAAAACAGGAAGCAGGCATTTGTTGTTGTTTAGCTGTGATGTCGTGTCTGACTCTTTGCAACCCCAGGGACTGCAGCCCACCAGGCCCCTCTGTCCATGGGCTTCTCCAGGCAAGGACACTGCAGTGGGTTGCCATTCCCTTCTCCAGGGGATCTTCCCCACCCAGGGATGAACCTGCATTGCCGGGAAGCCGGCCTATTACCTATCAAAATGGAATCGTGAACAGAAAATGGAGAAAAAGACCAGAATGAAGTCAGGAACCAGCTCCAAATTCCTGTGACATACCTATGCACGTATTAACTCATAAATGCATGACCCATACTTCCCTCCACAAAAGATTTAAGATGAATTACAAGAGTGTTGTAAACAACAATAATTAAAAAAATCAGGACCAGGCAAACTATATATCAGACCAAGAAGCCCTAACTAGGAGGGAGAAAACCCAGAATACTATTTAAGGTACAAAGATCGATAACCTTAGTCTGGGGGTTCCAAAGGACGGATGACTTCTGATGAAAATGAACTGACCCCAAAGAACAAGATCAATCCAGACATTTCATATCTAGGGATTTATTCTGAGGACATAATTCAAGATGAGTTCAGGGATTTGACTGCAAGGATAATCACACCCATGTTGTTGACAATAGGGAAAAAATCAGTAATAATGTACATTCAACTGTAAGGATTAGCATATAGAGCACGCTGCAATCTTTAAAGCAAAAAATATGCCTTTAAGACACATTTTTTACAATATTAAAAAAAGTCACTACATAAAAACTTGGCAGGTTTCATCTCAAAACAGGACTGTGTGGTTCTCACAGGATGATGGGGTTATTTATGGACGAGGGAGAGACTCCAAACTGACTCACCTTGACTTTAGAGTTGGGGGTCTACCAACTCTCTAACCTCTTTCTACCATGCTTTCTTGTACAACAGACAGTACTTGGTCAAAGAAAACCCGCCATTCCTAGGCCCCTAGCCACGTGGAATCCAGACTTGTCTCCCTGGCCCTGATTCTGTAAGGGAGCTCACTACAGGCCTCCCAGAGGTGCCTCACGACACTGTGCTCCCACAGAAGAACTGAATCAGTGCCTGTTCTCACTAACTGCACGACAGCCAGAGGATTACTGCTTTCACGAGGAAAGGCAAACAACAACAGCAGCCTTCAGCGCTGGTCTCGCAGCGAGCTCTTCCAGAGGCAGGATGCAGTGCGATCCTGCGCAGCGAGCGCTCCCTCCGGGAAGCACACCAGCCTCGCAGCCCCGAGACACCGCAGTGGGGAGCGGGGGCCGCTGAGCCTCTGTGCTTCATCTCCGTGTATTCTGTACCTCTATTACCAGGAAGTAACGGCTTCTCTGCTTTACCCCGTCTCAGTTTAAAGCGGGTCCTGCCGTCCACTACAGAACCAGGGCGTCACCTCAGCAGGGACACCACAGGCTCTCCAAGTGTGAGCACGAGGGCCTCAGCCCGCAGGGGAGGGGGTGCTTCTGCTGCCAAGGGGGCCTCGGTGAGATCTGAGGGCCCACCGACCTGAGCAGTTTCATTTCAACTTACAAGAGATGCCCTGATTTTCACATAAGAAAATCAGTGAAGTTCAACTGATTTTGAAATTCGGTGAGCTATGAGGTCAGTGAGGGTCTCATTTTTGTCCTGCCAATGCTAGAGCTGTGAGAAGATAAAATATTTTTAGGATGTCACAGGAGCTCCTGGTTCTCTGACCATGTCTTGAACAGAGAATATAAAAATCCTGAGCCTACTGAAAGTTTCTTCCAACTCTCCCACGTAGTCCAAAGGAGTCTGTCAACTCTTAGATCTTACAGTTGCCTATGGGAGTAGCCACAGGCCCCCAAGCACTGCCTTCGAGGGACCCCTGGTGATCACAGGGATGATCTCAGGAGCCTGTGCTCCACTCCTACGATTTTAAGCCTCATTACACGATGGCCAGAGGGAAAGAACTGGGCAGCATCCCTGCTAAGCGCTGCTTCTGCTACCAGCCAGTTAAGGAGGCGATTTGACGGCTATCACCTCCTGAGCTTGGCAAACTGGGGGTTCGAAAACTTTTTTCTGTGAAGAATCAGACCGTCGACATCTCAGGTTTTGTAGGCCACATGGTCCTTTGTCACAGCCGCTCAGCTTTGCAGGCCTGACACAAAAGGAGGCACAGACAGCAGGGGACTGAAGGGAGGAGGCTGTCTCCCCACAGCATTAGAAAGCGGGCAGTGGGTCAGACCTGGCCCAGGAGCCATCCTTTTCTGAAGCCTATAGTTATTTCCTTCACAAACTCCTGCACTCTTGGGATTCGCTCTGAGACGCATACCCCTTCTCGTCGGCGGGAGCCGGCTGCCCCTCCTTCACCGGCTTCTGGGGCTTCTTCTCTCTCTTCTTCAGGTACTCCTTCAGCTTCTCCGCTCTGTCAAGATACTCCGTACACTTCGCCCTGATACTCTGCTTGGCTTTATCACCTTGTGCTTCATCTAGTGAAGGGAAATGCAAGAGATTTTTTCCTTTAGTATTCTTTACAGACGGGTTTAAACTCTTAGACACACTTTTCAAACAAGGAAAATCTATTTTGGAGGAGAGAGAAAAGATCATCTCTGGTTCGTCGTAATCAAATGACGATCAATCTTTTCTAATTCTTCCTCCGGCAGGGTTCAACAGTGAGTACGAGTCAGAAAAAGTGCTGAGCAAGACACTAGTATACTTTAGGTTCATGTTAAAGAATAAGCAGAAATCCTGTAATATCCTGTGGGACTCACACTCTTCCCTTACATTCTTTGCAGATAGTTGAAAGCTGCTTATCTCACACAAAACCAATTATAAGACAAACAAAAATAAAGCAATATTAACCATTTCCACTAATGCCTACGTAAGCTTTATTTCAGAATATAAAAAGTGACAGAAATCCCAGATATTATATGTACCACCAATACAGTAATTTTATTACAAAAAGGCCCCAGTGAGGGCTGTTTGAAAGGAGACTTCAGCAATATATGCAGTTCATGGGATTAGCCCTATCCATCTTATCAGGTTATGACTCATTCTTAGTTTCACTTTAATTTGACAGAAAAGCCTCAGAATTAAAGAGGGAAGCTCAGAAGAAAATCCTTAATTACCCAACTGCTAAAATTTTGATTTAAAACAGTAACAGACAGAAAGACACTTTTTGAACGTCTTATTTCACATACGTTCAGCATTAGGTTTAAAAGGGTTTTCTTTTATCTGTTTCTTTCTTACTGCTGTATCCCACTGTCTAGAACAGTGCTGGGGATTGGCGCGCGGGGGGGGCGTTGGCGGCGGTGTTAACACTGAACACAAATTTGGACCTACACAAATAAAACGTCCCCCAACCTCTTTTTGAAACACTATTTTCACAGAGGCGTTTAGAAACTGAGCAAGTCCAGATTACAGATCCGGGAGCGTCAGCAGGAGGTAAACCCTTCCTCGTCGGCTGACGGCACTTGAGTGTGCTCAGGTGCTCAGTGTTGAGTGCAGCAGCTAAACACACTTGTTGGCTGGGGACTCAGGAACTACCAAGAGGCTGGAGGGACTTCTTTGCAGATTGATGTTTTATAATCTTCTACGATTGTATTTCAATGTTTATAAATGAAATAGAATAATCTTTTCTATTTCTTGGAACAGAAATGAATAATCTTTTCTATTTTATTGTTTTTAAAATAACAAAACAAACGATGACCTTACATTTAACCACGTGGAGAAAATACTGCACAGCATGCTGGTAGAGTTGAAGGGCTTCCTCGTAGTTTCCGGCTTTATCTTCCTGGGCTGCTTTGCTAGCAAGATCTATGGCTTTCTGTGTGAAGGGAGACAAAAACCACACCATCAAAATCAAAGCACAGGATAACTCGGAAGTCAATCATCATACTGAAAGCTTTCTTTAAAAATAAAAGCAACTTTAAAGCAAATCTTTTTTTCCCTAAATTACAACTGCATTACGTTATAAATGGTAACTATTTATAAAATGCAAGTTACGTTTGTTACACGTTAGGTAAACCCTATCTGAACACGACTTTCAGTTCAGTTCAGTTCAGTTCCGTTGCTCAGTCGTGTCTGACTCTTTGCGACCCCATGAATCACAGCACGGCGGGGCCTCCCTGTCCATCGCCAACTCCTGGAGTTCACTCAGACTCACGTCCATCAAGTCAGTGATGCCATCCAGCCATCTCATTCTCTGCCGTCCCCTTCTCCTCCTGCCCCCAATCCCTCCCAGCATCACAGTCTTTTCCAATGAGTCAACTCTTCACATAGGGTGGCCAAAGTACTGGAGTTTCAGCTTTAGCATCATTCCTTCCAAAGAAATCCCAGGGCTGATCTCCTAAGTTTTCACTCAACAAAAGTCAAGCTCAGGGCTAGTAAGGAATAATAGAGTAAGATAAAAATTCAACTTAAAAGCACTGACAGAAATTCTCAAAAATCAAATGCTGTTATGTCTAAAGCATATGACAGTAGTAAAATTTAAATGGAGGAAAAGCCCTTCAGAAGCAATAGAGCAATGAAATACCAAGAATCTGAAAAGTACCCAAATCTTTTAACTCTGTAACTAACTAAAAGGTTCAGTGAGCAAAGAGTAACCAAGGAAGTCTTAACAAATAAAACAAGACCTGGAAACTTCAAAAATTCTATAATGAAACGGGCAACTTTGTGTAGCATTAAAAACACAAAAAACAACTACTGGAATTAGATCCATACCAACACCTCTAACTGAACTCTGACAAAGACACAGAAAGGCAGGCTAAGGGCAGAGAGGCAGGCCTCAGAACCGGCTACAGAGCAACTGAATGTCCATGAGCCAAAATAAAAGAGAGAGAGGAGAAATCGCAAACCAAACCCTGCACTTTGTACAAAAACTAACTCAAAATGGATCATGGACTTAAACCATAAAATCTTCAGACAAAACAAAGCTATCTTCACCCTCAAGGTCTAGGCAAAGGGTTCTCAGACTTGACACCGAAACACAATGTATGAAAAGAAAAAACTAAAAACAGACGCACAGATCAATGGACCAGAAGAAAGAGACCAGGCATAGACCAATACATACATTGCCAATCGATTTACTGTAAGGAAGCAAAACACACATGGGAGGGAAAGGATAGTCTCCCCAATAAATGATGCTGGGAAAACTCGACAGTCATATGCAAAAGAATGAAAATAAGCATTATCTTACACCATATACAGGTATTAACTCAAAATGGATTAAAGATCTGAACATAAGACCTAAAACCACAAATCACCCAGAAGAAAACACAAGTGAAAAGCTCCCTGGCACTGGTCTTGGTGACAATATTTTGGATTTGACACCATAAAGGCAACAAAAGCAAAAATAAATAAGTGTGACTACATCAAACAGAAAAAGCTCTGAACAGCAAAGGAAATAATCAACAGAAAGAACAGGAGCAGGTAACCAACTGAAAGGGAGAAAATACTTACAAATCACGTATGTCTGACAAGGGGTTAGTGTCAGGAAAACAAATCAATAGCAAAAATCAAAACAATTTGATCAAAAAAATGGGCAGAGGATCTGAACACACATTCTTCCAAAGAAGACATACAGATGGCCAGCAGGTACACGAAGAGGCGCACGAGAGTGCCAATCGTCAGGGAAATGCGGATCAGACGACGGGATGTCACCTCACGCCCGTCCGAACGGCTACTACCAGAGAGCTCGTACCACGGGGAAAACCTTCCGGAACCGAGCGCGGTGGCAGATGCTGACTAGACTTGCTGTGGGGACCCTCTCACAGCGCACTCCAACAGCGAGCCACGCCGCCCGCCAACCACACCTCAAGGGGCGGGACGCTAACACCACGCCACCCGCCAATCACACCTCAAGGGGCGGGACGCTAACACAACCCCACCCACCAATCACACCTCAAGGGGCGGGACGCTAACACAACCCCACCCGCCAATCACACCTCAAGGGGCGGGACGCTAACACCACGCCACCCGCCAATCACACCTCAAAGGTGGTGGGGGGAAGAAATGATAAACTGGGCCTCGTCAGAACCTTTGGTTTACAAAATATCCTATTAAAAGGATGAAATGACAAGTTAGACTGGGAGATGCTTGCAAACCACATATTAGGGAAAGGACCAGTCCTCAGAATACAGAAAGAACTCTCAGAAACCAACAGTTTAAAAACAGCCGAAGTAGCAAACAAGCTGAAGACACATACAGCGTCTCCCCAGAGGACACCCAGGCGGCGACTAAGCGCAGGACAGCACCAAACGGCAAGGAGCGTGCAAAGGGAGTCGCTTCTACGCTGCTGGGACGTAAAACGGTGCAGTTGTTCTGGGAAATAGGGTTTGTTTTTTTTTTTTTAACAAATCTAAACAGGTAACTACCATATGAACCAGCAACTGCACTCTTGGACGGTTATCCCAGAGAAAGGAAGACTATGTTCACACAAAAAATTGTACTTGAACGTTCTGGATGTCCTTCAAAGGTTGCATGGCTAAGCTCTGGTACGTCCACAGCAGGGAGTAAGTACTGCTCAGGAATAAAAAGGAATGGACTACTGATATACACAGCTTGGATGAATCTTGGAACAAGTATGGTAAGTGAAAAGAACCAATCCCGAAAGGTTACCTACTGCACGATTCTATTCATAAAACCTCAAATGACAAAGCCAGGTAAGCATCGTCAGGAGACAGGGATGCAGGGAGAAGACAAAGGGACTGTGGTTATAAAAGGGCAGAGGAGAGATCCCTGTGGATACAACTCTTCTGTACCACGACTGTGGGATGGGGATTCAAGAATTAACTCGTGCGTCAGAACTCTGACAGACAGACCCACAAGGTAAAACGGGGGAAATCTGAGTAACACAGTGGAATGTGCCGAGGCCAGCACCCAGGCTGTGACGCTGCTACTGGGGACACGGGGAGACGGCCACACAGGCTCTCCTCTGCCTCGCAGCTGCACGTGGGTCTATGATCATCTGAGAGGGAGGCTTCCACCAAGAAAGCTACCTTTAATATTCTCAACTATGCACACACACGCAGATAAAGAAAAGCATGCTCACCAAGACATTCTGCCTGGATTCACTTAGATAGGAAAACTGCATTCAACAGAAATAAGAGCCCCAAGAAAAGTGATCATGGTCATGCTACACCAAAAATGAGGATACAATTAAGAAATTATTCATATAATGCAGAAACGAACCATATGCTATAAATAGTATGTTTGGAAGCAGTTGCTCATGGACTGCATATAGATGGGATAAATGGGAGGAACAGGCCTTCCAGGTGCTGTAGCAGGAGGGAAGAAAAATAAATGGCGTGTTTTAGAGTTGATCAAACGTAGCAGCACATGTAGCGGAGAAGGCAGTGGCCCCCCACTCCAGTGCTCTTGCCTGGAGAATCCCATGGACGGAGGAGCCTGGTGGGCTGCAGCCCATGGGGTCGCTAACAGTCAGACACGACTGACCGGCTTCACTTTCACTTTTCACTTTCATCCATTGGAGGAAATGGCACCCCACTCCAGTGTTCTTGCCTGGAGAATCGCAGGGATGAAGAGCCTGATGGGCTGCCATCTGTGGGGTCGCACAGAGTTGGACATGACTGAAGTGACTTAGCAGCAGCAGTACATGCTTCAAAGTTCAGATTGTTGAACTCGAAGCTTAATTTGCAAGTCTGGTCAGCCCAGCAGGATAGAAAGGGTGGATGCATCAGTCAGCCCTCTTTTAGGGCCAGAACGACACCAGCTGACACCTGCATAGTCAGGACTTACTAATCTAGTTCCATATATGGTACCTTTTTCTGATGAGGTACACCTCTCTATTTGCATCGTCCAGTAAAGGAAAATATAGCTCTTGAAACTTTTGGCTAATGTGACTGAAAAGTGAGTTTTAAATTTAAGTGACATGCGAATTGCCACAGGCAGCGGCCACACTGGACAGCAAGGGTCTCACCTTCACTCAGGTGAGGAGCTGAGGATGCGCCTCTGTTGCTCTGCTGAGCGCCTCGCTGCATCCTCATTCCTGTTAGTACTTTGCGTTTGAGACAAAGTTAAACTCGCTGCCACGCTAGCTCGGTCCTCTACCGCTTTTGTCAGACTTACTGCCTAGCCGCCTCTTAGAGGTCAGCCTGCTCTACACGTGATGCTGAAGCCCGTACAGCACCAGGGAGGGGCACCCTTTGGCCGTTTCCCCTGGAGACAATCAGTCCCCAGTGCTGGGTCGTGCTCTGCGCCGGCCTGGCTCTGTCTGGGTCTCAGCTGAAACCCTGTGGTCCCTGTGCACCCGGGTCCGTCTGCTGAGGACGCTCTTCCCTCAGGTCGTAGTTCAAATACCAGTTCCCAGAGAAAGTGAAAGTCACTCAGTCGTGTCCAACTCTTTGAGACTCCATGGACTATACAGTCCATGGAATTCTCCAGGCCAGAATACTGGCGTGGGGAGCCTGTCCCTTCTCCAGGGCATCTTCCTAACCCAGGGATCAAACCCAGGTCTCACGCATTGCAGGCGGATTCTTTACCAGCTGAGCCACCAGGGAAGCCCGTGCTCAGGGAGGCTCCATTCAAAGGCTGCACCCCATCCTCACGCTTAGCTCTCCACCTGTCCTGCGCTTATTCCTTCACACCCTGGCACACTCACTCACTGACCATCTCCTTCCATACAGAGAACCTCCACCAGGACGGGGGCTTCCACCTGTCATCTCTGACATCTTCTCTCCACCAGATATTTCCGTGTGCCTGCAAACAACCCTCCTTTAGAGATCCCTGACACTAATACCCACTTCAGCTTGGTTGTTTCTCTGCTACTGTTTAGAACCCAAACTTCACCAAAGCAGCCTCTACTCTCTCCAGTTCCTTCTTTCTGCATACCCTTCAGCTATCTGGGCTCCTGTCCCTTATCTGATCAATAAAACTGCTCATACCAAGGTTCTCTGTGAAGCCAGATCCAAAGGCCAGCTGTCTCCATCATGGTCCCTCGACAACGTTCTGCCAGAGAATATCACGCTGTCCTCCTGCGTCTCTGACAGATCCTGCTCAGCTTCCTTTGCTGATTCTTCTTCTAACACTGTCTTCTTCTTGACACTGAAAGATATTATGGTTCCTCTGGGCTTGGGTGGGGCTTCCGCTTCCTACCTCCCTAGGTGAGCTGTTCTCAACGATTAAAACTGATTATCTTTAGGCTAATGATTCCCAAATTAAATCAATTTGCAAACACAGCACTCTTCAGTTTAAAATGCTCCCCGCAGCTTCTTTCTGGGCAGGTCGGTTTGGCTTTGGCCTGCCCTCTCCTCCCAGAACACAAGCCTCCCGAGGACAGGAGTCACCTCGGTGGCAACGGCTCTTTGATATTCCGGAGTCCAGCCGGAGACTGGCTGGATGCCGGGGTCAGCCCGGATCCAGTCATCGAGGTGGGGCTGCAGAGGCTGGGGACTCCTGGGACTGTCCTTCTCAAGGTAGGAGACCACAACACGCGCAGGCGAGAAATCTCTGGGAAAATTCCAGAACCACCTTCTCAAGAGGAAAGTTGGCCCAGCCCCCGTCTTTCAAGACTAATTTTTCCCCAGTACTCTGGAACCTACCCCCGCTTCGTCCTCTGACAGTTACGTCCCTCAATTATATCAGCGCAACTGTTCTCCCCAACCTAACTTTTCCCTTTTTTAAGGGAGCAATCCTTAGCATAAAAATGTATGTAAGTCCTATCTTAGACTCACAGCTACAAAACACCAACAAAACACACCACCTCTCCCTAAGTCTAAGGTTCCATGTAACTAACAACTTGCCTGTCTCTTCACCTCCACAGCCAAGTCCCAAGGAGGACCCTGCGTGCATCTCGGTTTCCCGGTTCCTCCCACTGTCGTCTTCCTGCTCCCTGACGGCCCGAGCTCTCACTCGCCGGGCTCCGGGTGACCAGGTGAGCCCTCATCAGACAGACCCATGAGGCGGCCTCCTCTGTCCTCCCAGGTGTTACTCTCGGCTACGTCACCACTCTTTCTCCGGCTCCCTTCTCTCTCCTAATGCTGCTATTCCACTCGGTTTGTGCCTTGGCTCCTGTTCCCCTCATTCCATAAACTCCAAGATGCCCCAACTTCTGTTACCATCTGTGTGCTAGGAACCCCCAAATCCTTATCCCCACCCAGTCTAAGTTCAACATACATGAACCCAACTGCTCAGTGGACATTTCCACCCGACTGTCCCCACAAGCACTTCAAGCCCGAAAAGTTCAGGACCCGTCCGGCCCCAAAAATGCCCCGTCTTCCAGTAATCCCAGAACCCACCCACTCAGACCCCCAACAAGGAATCTGGGAGAAGCTCGCTTGTTAAGTGGAGAGCCACGCCCAACTGCCCTTCCCCTTAGGTCCGTCTCTCACCAGCCTGCCCCGATTCTTGCAGCTACTGTACCACTCCGGCCCTCGCCACCTCCCATCGCAGAGACAGAGCCTGCCTCCTAACTGGTTTCAGTGCTTCCAGGCCTGCCACCTGTCAAGCTGTCCCTGTACACACACAATGGTTTTGTTCTAGAATAAAAACTGGAGCTTCCTGCTTCTCTTGACTCCCTGTGTAGAGCAGGATGGGGCCTATCACCTGCGTGCGCACTGCTGCTCGGGACGTGGCCAACTTAGGCTCGACCTCTCCCCGCACACTCCGATGCCGTCACGACAAACTACTGGGCCAACCCGGATGGCTCAGACTCCGCGCCTGCGTGTGCAGCCTGCGGCCCACCCGGAACACTGTGCCCAGCATCTCCCTGTAAAACTCCAGCTTCTCCAGGACTCAGCACAGTTGCTGTGGTCCTGCTGGAAGCCCTCCCCAGCAAGCCTAGGAGACCTAACCACGTGTGCTCTGAATTTCCACTGCCCGCTGCACATCCTTCTAAAGGTCACAGAATACCCCAAGTCACTTTATGTCTGTTTTCACATCAGCATATAAGCCCTTGGAAATCAAGGATGATATATTTCTTTTATGATGCCCCAACATGTAGACACTCTTAAAAACAAACAAACATTCTGGACTGAGGAAACGTGAGTTCTATGCACAATGAACTTGCAGTTTCTACCAACTCTCTCCGAGGTCTATTACGCTTCTAGACTAAGGCATAAGTTCATTTTCTCTACCTGGAATGGCTCCTACTCTCCTGTCCAAGAAGGCATGATTTTATCGTGAAAAAGCACCAACATATAAGCAGATAGGCCTGGATTCAAAACTACCTTCAACAAGTTAACTGTATGTCTCTGGGTAAATCATAACCTTAATAAGCCCTGGATTCTTATACTGAGAAACTGAAGTAATATTCTCCTTGAAGAGCTGTTCTGAGGACTAAGTGAGATCACACCAAACACCGGGCAGACAGTGTCAGTATCTCGCTTTATCTAAGCTCACCATCACCTCCTCTGTGGGACCGTTCTCATTTATCCTCGAAGAGTTACACAAGCCCTTCCTTTCTGCCCTCCCTCACTAGAGCATCATTACATTATTTTATTTTGATCTTTACTTATCTGCATTCCTCCAATTGATTATAAGCATCTGGCTATGGGGACTTTTGGAGAAGGCAATGGCACCCCACTCCAGTACTCTTGCCTGGAAAATCCCATGGATGAAGGAGCCTGGAAGGCTGCAGTCCATGGGGTCGCTGAGGGTCAGACACGACTGAGTGACTTCACTTTCACTTTCATGCATTGGAGAAGGAAATGGCAAGCCACTCCAGTGTTCTTGCCTGGAGAATCCCAGGGACGGGGGAGCCTGGTGGGCTGCCATCTAGGGGGTCGCACAGAGTCGGACACGGCTGAAGCGACTTAGCAGCAGCAGCAGCATGGGGACTTTTGCCTTGTTTAGTCGGAAAGTTATTTGTCAGTTAAATATTCTTCACCCAAATTTCCTACATTAGAAGATTGAAAAGGTTGAATGAGAACGTGCACCTGACCCAACCACTGATACAAATACAGCTCACTCTCTCTTCCTGTTTAACACCAGCAACGATGCCTTTAAGACACATCAATCTCAAACTGATTTACTGAAGAACATTCATAGTCCAATTCCAATATAATGCAAACAATTATAGAATGAAATTGCAATCTTGCAGAAGAAAAAACATGGATAAGTAGATGAAGATAATATTGTAGGAAGCCCAAATCACATGCAGGTTGTGTACAAATGAAACGCTGGTGGACTATGCATAAGGAGGATGAGCAACAGGGAAACAGCTGGGCTCAGGAATCACGGCTTTCATCTCGTAAACGCTCTTAGTGGTGTGCAAGCTGTAGAGAAAGGAATCACTACGCTGCACAACCGAAACCAGCATAAAGCTGCACAGCAACGAACGTCAATAAAAAAATGGTTACAGATGGTGGAATAAAACTATGCAGGTGACTGACAAACCAAGAAGGATGAAGACAAGATGGGCACTTCAAAAGAAACCACCTTTGACACTCAAGGGAACAATACTTTTATCAAATGACCAATACTTTTTCCAAAAAGACCCCTTCTGAATGGGGTTACATTATTGTTGCATCTTAGTTTAAAAAAATCTTGAAAAAATACACATATAAAAATCAACACATGACGTTCTCTAAGAAATAAGTCACAGTTGCAATTATATTTTGTGAAACAAAACATTTATTTTCATAATCTTTTTGGTCGATTTTCAACATAAAAGTCCGAAGCAAGCACTCCACCCCCATTCCGGTGAAAATTTGATTTCGATTTAAATTGGTCTACTTTCAGTGATCTTTCTTCGGGAATCAACCATTCTGGGCTAAGCAGATCCTCTGCTAATTATCCTAGGTGCCTGTACTCAATAGATGCCTTTTCAATTGTTAAACCAAGAGGAGGATTCAATATAGTTATTCATACCACTCTTTTGTCCCAAACTTACCTACTGGCCCTTGAGGTTAAGTCACATTCTAAACCTCACTTAGAACTGGACAGGGAAAAACAGACTGGTTCCAAATTGGGAAAGGAGTATGTCAAAGCTGTATATTGTCGCCCTGCTTATTTAACTTACATTCAGAGTACATCATGCAAAATTCCAAGCTGGAATTAAGATTGCCGGGAGAAATATCAATAACCTCAGATACACAGATGACACCACCCTTATGGCACAAAGTGAAGAGGAACTTAAGAGCCTCTTGATGAAAGTGAAAGAGGAGAGTGAAAAAGTTGGTTTAAAACTCAAGATTGAGAAAACGAAGATCATGGCATCCAGTCCCATCACTTCATGGCAACTAGATGGGGAAACAATGGAACAGTGAGAGACTTTATTTTGGGGGGCTCCAAATCACTGAAGATGGTGACTGCATCCATAAAATTAAAAGATGCTTGATCTTTGGAAGAAAAGCTATGGCCAACCTAGACAGCATATTAAAAAGCAGAGACATTACTTTGCCAACAAAGGTCCGTCTAGTCAAAGCTATGGTTTTTCCAGTGGTCATGTATGGATGTGAGAGGCGGACTATAAAGAAAGAAGAGCGCCGAAATAGTGGTGCTTCTCCACTGTGGTGATGGAGAAGACTCTCGAGAGTCCCTTGGACTGCAAGAAGATCCAACCAGTCCATCCTAAGGAAATCAGTCCTGAATATTCACTGGAAGGACTGATGTGGAAGCTGAAACTCCAATACTTTGGCCACCTGATGTGAAGAGCCAACTTACTGCAAAAGCCCCTGATGCTGGGAAGACTGAAGGAGAGAGAAGGGGCCGACAGAGGATGAGATGGTTGGATAGCATCACCGACTCAATGGACACGAGTTTGAGTAAACTCAGGTAGTTGGTGATGGACAGGGAGGCCTGGCGTGCTGCAGTCCATGGGGTCACACAGAGTCGGACACGACTGAGCGACTGGGAGGCACTGTTTAAAAAATGTTTCATCTCAAAGAATTGCATTCCCCAGAGGTTGAACAACTGTCTCAAATATTAGGATCACGTGCTTTACGAATAAAACACGGAACTCCCTGCGGTAGGGGTGGAAAGGTGAGGTAACATAGGAGCTAAAGCCTACTCCACGATCTTATTTACAGGCCACACTCGGGGAGCCATCACGGTGCAGCTGAACGCAGAGTCCGGGAACTCACGGATTCCTCAGATTCCGAGCTCACGATTCTACCCATCTGACAGCTCGAAAGAAAGGATTTGCTACAGCAGCCTGAGGAACCAGGAGAGGACTCCAATCTTCCTATTTTCATCTGATCCGGAGCAGTGCATTGCATGCGTCCCGTTCTTTCCTCTCTCCCTTACACCGATGGGGTCTATGCCTCTCCTTCAAGCTTCAACCACTTCGGTTCAAACTCGGCTGGTTTGAAAGGGAAAAACACCACACATACGCACGGCAGAAAAGCCTCAACAGAGGCCAGGAGTCCTGCAGCGCGGGGCGCCCCGGCGAGCCCGGGGGCAGGCGGAAAGCCGGCCAGCTCCCCCGGCTCGGGGCGCGGGCCCCGCCCTCCCCGCCCCCCGCGCGCCGCGCGTACCTGCAGGTTGGTCGGGGTGGACGCCATGGTGGAGACCCGAGGCGGCTCCCGGGGAGGGCCTGGGGCGGAGGCCGGCGAGACGGCGGCGTCGACGCGCACCTGGGGCGGCCCGGACGCGCGCAGCCCAGCGGCTTGGGGCCTCGCGGCCGCCCTCCTCGCGAACTTGTTCGGAAAGCACCCGGCGCTCAGACAGCGCCCGACCCTCGCCGCCGGGCTTCCGCGATCCCAGCCCCCGCGCCCCGCCCCCGCCGCGGCACTTCCGCTGTCGTCATCAGCACGCGCCCGCCCCGTCGCCGGCCGGCGCGGTCTCGCCGGGGCCCTGCGCCTCGCGAGGCCGGGACGCGGGCCCCCGGCGCCCTGAGGCCTGCGGCCGGCAGCCTGCGCGCGGGCGCACCGCGGTCCGCGGAGCCGCTCGGGCCGCCGGCGGGCGGGCTGCTCCGGCTTCTCCCTTTGGCGGCTGCGGTCTCCTCTGCGGTGAGTTGCGGGTGCTGGCGCCTCACGTGGCTGGCCGGGGGCCGTGCTCAGTCCCCGGGCTCCGGGAGCCGCTGGTGCGGCGGGGCCGGCCGGCCGTTCAGCCGTCAGTCGTGCCCGGGGCCGCGGCCCGCCGGGCCTCCCTGCGCCCAGCCAGCGCCCGGAGCTCGCGCCGACGCGCGTCCGTCGAGGCGGGGACGCCGTCCAGCCGCCTCGCCCTCGGCCGTCCCCTTCTCTCGCCCTCGGCCTCCCCAGCATCTGCGTCTCTTCCAGTGAGCCGGCCCCTCGCATCGGGCGGCCAAAGCATTGGCGTTTCATCTTCAGCATCAGCCCTTCCAGTGAACACCCAGGACTGACCTCCTTTACGATGGGCTGGTTGGATCTCCTTCAGTCCAAGGGACCCGCAAGAGTCTTCTCCAGCACCACAGTTGAGAAGCATCAATTCTTCGGCGCTCAGCTTTCTTTGTAGTCCAACTCTCACCCATACATCTGGAAAAACCGTAGCTTTGACTAGACGGACCTTTGTTGGCAAAGTAATGTCTCTGCTTTTTAGTATGCTGTCTAGGTTGGTCATAGCTTTTCTTCCAAAGCGCAAGCGTCTTTTAATTTCATGGCTGCAGTCACCATCTGCAGTGATTTTGGAGCCCCCCCAAAATAAAGTCCGTCATTGTTTTCACTGTTTGTTTCCCATTTAGTTGCCATGAAGTGAAGGGACCAGATCCCATGATCTTAGTTTTGTGAATATTGAGTTTAAAGCCAGATTTTTCACTCTAATTTCACTTTCATCAAGAGGCTCTTTAGTCCCTTTTTGCTATCTGATATAAGGTGGTGTCACGGTTACCATTTGCTCCTCTGCAAAATGGGATAGTTATGGCACCTGTCTCAGGATTGTGGGCAATGCTAGTGCTGCGTGCCTAGGCGCATTTCGCAGTGATGAGTGAACAGGAAGGTCTCAGGGTGTGTTAGCGCTGATTATTGCTCACACTTTACATTTCATCCAACAAACATTTTCCCAAATGGTTATTGTCATGGCTCGACGAAGCCCTGAGAATTTTAATGAAAATTGTGTCAGGCCCTCCTTTCAAGGAGTTTCCAGTAGATTGGTGGGGATGTGGCACCTGAACAAATCCTGTGAAACTGTTTGCTGCTGCTGAGTCGCTTCAGTCGTGTCCAGCTCTTTGTGACCTTATGAACTGTAGCCCACCAGGCTCCTCTGTCCATGGGATTCTCCAGGCAAGAACACTGGAATGGGTTGTTGTGTCCTCCTCCAGGGGCTCTTCCTAACCCAGGGATCGAACCCACGTCTCACGTCTCCTGCACTGGGAGTCATGCTCTTTACCTCAGGGCCACCTGGGAAGCCGTGAGACTATCAGATCAGATATTATTTGTTCCAGTCATTGTGACAGGGAAGGTTAATGGCTTGAACAGCCAAGTGTTTTATGTGGGACGATGGAAATCAGAGATTAGTGGCAGAACTAAAATAAAACCTTTCCCGAGCATTCTGTTGTTTGCAGTCACGATTCTTTCTTTTTCCCCCTTCCTTTTCTAGCTTCTCAAAGGAAAGCGAAATAGATGTTTAATCACTCCAACGTTTCCTTTCCCACTCATTCCCTAATTCTTTCTGAACATCTGGCTTCTCCTAAATAAAGATCTTCCCTCCTGCCTCATATTTAGTACTGGCAACTACCCAGTTCTTGAAATCTCTTCTGGGTAGCACACTAATGTCCTTTATCCTCTCCACTCCCTCCCCTCCTCACTCTTAAGGGCAGAGTTCCCTCAGAGTCTGACACCCTCTTCTCTTTCACTACTCAAGCTTTGCACATCTTACCTCCTTGCTGGGTTCTAGATGCAATAGAATAGAAATGGCTTCAAATTTAAATCTCTAGGCCTTCCCTGTCCTCTGTCCATCACTGACAGCTACCTCCCAGAGAGCTCCAAAAGCCATGGGATTTTCCCACAGGAAAAATCCAGTGCAGTAAAAGTCAAATTAATCGTATACTCCAAACTTCCATCTCTGTTTGCTCCTCAAAATAAATATCACCAGCTCTCCATCATCCAGGCTCAAAGCTGAAGACCCCTCTCTGCCTGTGTCTACCAGTTTTTCCCACCCTTCTGTCCCCTTCCAGTTACTGATAAAATACTATAGCAAATCCAGTCCTTAGAATGGCAGCACATACTAGACATTTAGTAAATATTAAACTATTTAACTGAGCTGCGTAGAGCAACCTCTGGTTCCTTAATGACTTTCAAGCTTGATTTTGCCTAAAGATACAACCAGACTCCAATTTACCTTTCAGTTCAATCCTTAAATATTTACCAAACTCCCACTAAAGACAAGTCTACTGCATGTTAGGAACCTATGAATATGAATAAGATGTGGTGTTTGCCATTTAGGATCTTACAATTTAGTGGAAGGGACAGACATGTGATAATGAAATGAGAATTTATTTGAGTACCACAATTGAGTATCACTGTGTGCCAGGCTGTTTTATGTGCTGGGTATGAACCAAAGAGTCAGTAATTTCTCTTTGATACCATGTACTCCCTAATGTGTAATAAGAAAAGTGTCACCTATGATATTTAAAAACTTCAGTCTCATCATGAGAAAGTACCATAAAAACACAAATTAAAGTTTTGTGGTTTTTTTCTTTTTAAAAAAACACTTCTACAAAATACCTGACTGTGTGCTTCAAAAATGTGAAAGTCTTAAAAAATAAGGAAAGAGTGAGAAACTCATTACAGATTTTAGGATTGTGTCTGTGCGTGTGTGCTCAGCCGTTCAGTCATGTCTGAATCTTTGCAACCTCGAGGACAGTAGTCCGCCAGGCTCCTCTATCCATGGGCTTTTCCAAGCAAGAATGCTGGAGTGGGTTTCTATCTCCTCCTCCAGGGCGTCTCCCCAGTCCAGGGGTCAAATCCAAGTCTCCTGTGGCTCCTGCATCGGTAGGCGGGTTCTTTACGTCTGAACCACCTGGGAAGTGAGACTCAGGAGACTGGCCACTATATGCAATATGGGGTTCTGGATTGAATTATAAAACAGAAAAAGACAGTGGAAAAATTGATGAAAATACGTCTTTTAGAGAATAGTATTATAATGATGCTAATTTCTTAGTTTTGATAAGTATACCATGGTTGTTTAAGATGTTAACAGTAGGAGATATAGAGTGAAGCATATATGGGAATTCTCTTTATTTTTGAAACTCTCTTGTAAATATTATTTTAAGATAAAATGTTTCCTTAAAAAGTCCTGCTCTTTGGAGCTTACCTTCTAGTAAAATAGAAACCTTTTTCCTTTTACATGTGTGAGATAAATAGAAAACACATATTGAACTGTGCCTTTGTTCCTGACACAGAGCTCCTGGACCCTTGGACTTTTCTGGGTGATGGAAATGCCTTTTGTTCCAATGAGGTGACCCTGGGTAGGCTCCTGGATGAGGACTGGTCACCAGGAAGTACAAGCCATGATTCGAAGCTTGGGAATTTCAGCCCCACCCGCCATTCTCTTAAGAAGGCAGAAGGGCTGAAGGTGGAATTAACGATTGCTCATGCCCATGTGGTGTGGGGAATCATCCGTGAAAATCCCCAAAGTGCGGGCTTCAGAGAGCTTCCGGGTTGGTGAGCGCGTGGAGGTGCTGGGAGGGTGGTGGGCTACGACGGGCGCGGGACCTCCACGCCCGTTCCTGCACACCCTGCCCTTTGTTCCCGCACACCCTGCCCTGTGCACCTCGTCTGTCCGGATGTTCAGCTGTATCCTTTATCCAAACCTTTTATAGTAAACTGATGAAAATGAGTTAAATGTTTTTCTGAGTCCTGTGAGCTGCTTTGCAAATTAATCGAACCTGAGGAGGGAGGTCGTTGTAAACTCTGATCTACAGCCAGAAGCACAGGTAACATCCCAGGCTTGTGACTGGCATCTGAGGAGGGTGTGTGTCGGAGGGGGGTGCAGGAAGGCAGTCTTGCGGGGCCGAGCCCTCCATGTGTGGGATCTGACGCTGTCTCCAGTGTTAGAATTGAATTAAATTTTAAGACACTCAGGTCATGTTGAAAGTTGCTGGGTATGAGGAAAAGTCTTCACAGATTTGATGACCAGAAGTACATAAGAAATGCCTTTAAGAAATGGCTTAAAACTCTACATTCAGAAAACAAAGATCATGGCATCTGATCCCATCACTTCATGGCAAATAGATGGGAAAACAGTGGAAACAGTGAGAGACTTTATTCTGGGGGCTCTAAAATCCCTGCAGATGGTGACTGCAGCCATGAAATTAAAAGACGCCTGCTCCTTGGAAGAAAAGCCATGACCAACCTGGACAGCGTATTGAAAAGCAGAGACATGCCTTTCCCACCAAAGGTCCGGCTAGTCAAGGCTATGGTTTTTCCAGTGGTCATGTATGAATGTGAGAGCTGGACTAGAAAGAAAGCTGAGCACTGAAGAATGGATGCTTTTCAACTGTGGTGTTGGAGAAGACTCTTGAGAGTCCCTTGGACTGCAAGGAGATCCAACCAGTCCATCCTAAAGGAGATCAGTCTTGAGTATTCATTGGAAGGTCTGATGCTGAAACTGAAGCTCCAATACTTTGGCCACCTGAAATAAAAAACGGACTCATTTGAAAAGACCCCGATGCTGGGGAAGATTGAGGGCAGGAGAAGGGGACGACAGAGGATGAGATGGTTGGATGGCATCACCGACTCAAGGACATGAGTTTGAGTAAGCTCTGGGAGTTGGCTGGGGACAGGGAGGCCTGGCGTGCTGCAGTCCATGTGGTTGCAGAGTCGGACACGCCTGAGAGACTGAGCTGAACTGGACTGAGTGCGTAAGGGAATTACGGTGTGTGCTGTGCTGCTGTGCTGTCTTTTCAGTTGTGTCCAGCTCTTTACGACCCCGTGGGCTGTAGCCCGCCAGGCTTCTTTGTCCATGGAATTCTCCAGGCAAGAATACTGGAGTGGATTGCCATGCCCGTCTCCATGGGGATCTTCCCGACACAAGGATTGAACACTGGGTCTCCTGTATGGAGGCAGATTCTTTACCATTTGAGCCACCAGGGAAGCCTGCTTACCTCTACAATACACTGCAAAACAAACTGTAAACGGTATTTTTTTCCCCTGATTTTTTTCATAAAAGTAAAACTCCTCTTCACATTTCTTTCAATTAGCAAAAACAGGTACCGATGCAGATCTTTTATGAAAGCAAAGTGGTGCAGAACAACTTTTCAAAAAGCAAGGGAGATCTGTATTGGTTTTATGAAAATGTATTTGTAAGAGGGACCAGGGAGAGAGGGGAGACAGGAAGGTCAAGCACGAGGCTACTTCGACAGCCTGACGTTTCAGGAAACAGGATCTGCAGAGCCAAACGGCGATTCCACATTCCTGAAGCACAGCTCTAATTTGGACTTTGATTAGTACACCCTCTGTCCCTCGATAGCTTTCACCCATTCAGCCTGTTGAAATCGTACCTATTCAAAGGACCTGTTTCAATGTCTCTTGCTCAGGACACCTTCAAAAACTCTTTAAACTTTCATAACTTTGGGACCTTGAATTGTCCTCAGGTAACGAGGCTAAGTGCTGGATACAGTGTCTGGAGCATAACAGGTTCTCCAAAATTGTTGTCCACGAGACGACTTCACAGTGTTCCTCCTTTCTAGACTGTAAAGGCAGTAAGGGCTAAGACATCACCTTATTCATTTTAGAACCTCCTCCTCTGACAAAGAGTCGGACACGACTGAGCGACTGAACTGAACTGGCCCTGTGCCCTTGATCCCCCCCCACACACACATTATTTGCTCCAATTGCTATGCATGCGTGCTAAGTCACTTTAGTCGTGTCCAACTCTTTGTGACCCCATGGGCTGTAGCCCGCCAGGCCCCTCTGTCCATGGGATTCTCCAGGCAAGGGTACTGGAGTGGGTGCCGCGCCCGCCTCCAGGGGACCTTCCCGACCCGGGGACGGAAGGCCTGTCTTTGTCTACTTCACTGGCAGGTGGGTTCTTCATCACTAGCGCCCGCGGGGAAGCCCATAGCCAGGCTGTGTTGAATGAAGCGAAGTCTCCTTGTGAAGGATCTTTGGCGATTTGGGAGGTTGGTTGGTTGGCAGTTGGCATCTGCGGACTCACCCTTCTGCAGGCTCTCACCATCAACCTGTCCAGAAACAACCCGTCTCCCTCGGGCTCCCTAAAGGAAGCCACAGCCTGAAGCCCTTACAGCCTGAGGAGGGCCGCTCTTCCCGTCCACCCGGGACCGGGTTTCTGCCTGCTGAGTCACCTGCTCCCTCCCTGACCCGGATGCAGCAAGGAGGCAGACAAAGCGCCGCCAGCGGACCACGTGAGGGGAGCGACTCATCGGCCCGGCTGGATCAGGCAGCATACCTTTCTGAACGTGCTGGTCACCTGGAGGCCCAGCCCCTGCCCACTGACTGTTGTTTGTTTTATTCATATGAAGCTACAGAGGGTTCTGGACTGTTAGTGGGGTTAGGAACCCGCCCATCAATGTCAGCCCTCTGAGGATGGGCGTATGGACGGAGGCGTCCGTTCTTCACTGTGGCTGGTCTACGGTGGACGCACTCTAAGGCATCTGCTCAGGAGGAAAGGTGAGGGGCCAAGCTGGATGATCCTTCTCCAGACGGTGGGCACTCAGATGGGCTTCCCAGGTGGCGTTTGTGGTAAAGAACCCAGCTGCTAATGTAGGAGATGTAAGAGATGTGGGTTCAATCCCTGGTCAGGAGGATCCCCTGGAGGAGAAGATGGCAACCCACTCCAGTGTTATTGCCTGGAGTATCTCATGGACAGACCAGCCTGGTGGGCTGCAGTCCATGGGGTCACAAAGAGTCAGACACGACTAAGCAAGTAAGCACGCATGCACGCTGCTTTTAAGCTCCCTGAAGTTGCGCCAAATTCACGGTAGCTTACTTTACCAAAGCCAAGAACACACACACACACACGCACGCACGCACACACACACGCACACACACGATCTTGGCTGCTTCAAGTCTCTGGCTTCAGGGAAGACTCAGACTTTCTCTTAAAGGGTTTTCCTGATTAGGTCAGACCCACCCAGGATAACCTCGATTAACTCCAGGTCAAATTATTAGGGACCTTCATTACATCCGCAAAATCCCTTCACCTTTGCCATATTCTGTTGGTCTGAACCAAGTCACAGGTTCTTTCTGTACTTAAGGGAAGGTATTACACAAGGTTATGACTCATTGCCGGGGGCGGGGGTCACTTAGAGTATGACCACCACAGTAATATTTTACAAGACATCTCTGTAAGGGAGATGAAAAAAGTTAATATTTTGTTTTAACATAAGAGGTATGTGTAAGATTTCATATTATGAATACTATATAAAATTTTTGTTGGTTCTCTAATTTATGTTTTACAGGGCTCTGATCAGTATTGCATTCATTAAGATAATTAGAAAAATGGAGTAACTGGCAGAGAAAGAGGAATGAAGTAATTTATTACTTATATATGGAATCTAAAAAATAGACCCAACAGGTGAGTATAACAAAACAGAAGCAGAATAACAGATACAGAGAACAAATTAGTGGTTCCCAAAGTACAAATTGCTATGCATAAAATAAACTACAAGGATGTATTGCACAGCACAGTGGGTATGGCCAAAATTTTATAATGACTTTAAATGGAGTATAATCTGCAAGCACTTTGAATCACTATGTTGTACGTCTGAAACTAATATAATATTGTAAATCAACTATACCTCACCAAAAAGAAAAAAAGTGGAATGAATAACGACAGACGCTTAGAAAGAAAGACTTCATGAAATATCACTGCCTTGGAAAATTGTGTGGAGTGGAAGCATCTGGTTTAGAAAAAGGAAGAATTTCTCTGTATCTTAGAAATATGCAGACCAATACATATTCTAGCAGCAAAACTGATTTACACATAGGAGCTTTTGCTGTCCACTGAGAGCTCCTTCTCCAGAATGACTCATCCCTGTTGTCTTTTGAGCAGGTAAAATCTCTCAAGTTTGCTATTGCCAAACTAACACACAGATCTGGGGTGAGACTTGTTGGGGTGGAATCATTTTTAGTTCAAAAATAAACTTCCATTTATTTCTCATGGACTAGTTTTAGGAGAAGAATTTAGGTACTATCTTGACTAACACCCAGCACCAGCTGGCACCAACTTCCAGATAGCAAGAATGCCATCATCAAGGAATGACTGTGTAGATTAGCAAAGGAATTTTGCATTTTGTTATCTACACCAATATTTTCCCAAGAATTATAGTCTAATTTAGTTGTTCATTGTCCTACATGACTGCTAAATTAAATCAACTCTACCACAAGATTAAGCCGAAAGAGAGCGAGTGCACTTTTAGAGCAGCAATCGGATGCTTTATAGGCGAGGGCTCCAATACGACATCCGTGTCGTGGTGTTTCTTTTCCTTCTGCTGCTGAAAACGGTGTCATTGTCTCTTCACTCTTTTAGAAGCTCATTATTATCAGTTTTAGCAAACCTGTTGAGGCCGTGAGTGCTGTCTCCGTTTTCCTTTTCAAGGTGCACAGGCTGCACCTGTGTACATGTTTGAAGAGAGATCATCCTGTCAGAAAAGAAGGATCGGTCGCAGTTCTGGGTACGTGTCATGACTTAATTACCAGCTGAGCAACACGCGGCACCGTGGTAGACGTCTGAACGCTGAGTGAGAGTGATATTCTGGGGGGAGAGTGGGGAGCCCTGAGTAAAGGTCAACTTGATTGAAAATTAGCTTCTTTGTGACTTTCTTCTTTGTGATTTATCCATTTTAAAGAAGGGGTTCAAGAATGATGCATTTCAATGGTGAGATGAAAAACTAAGAATTGTCAAACCTAAAAATTCTTTATTGGGAGCTGCTGTATCAATGCATCTTGAGGTCAACACCTTAACTAGATAAGACATTTCACACTTGTATTAAATTCCACTTGCAATTGTGCAGGTGTTTGGAATCAGAGCATGTGGAGTGGAATGCTTATTTACACGTGTGGGGGATAGATACAGTGCACATGTCCGACTTTTTGCGGCCCCACAGACCGTAGTCCACCAGGCTCCTCTGCCCACGGGATTTCCCAGGCAAGAATACGGGAGTAGGGTGCCATTTCCTCCTTCAGGGGATCTTCCCGGCCCAAGGATGGAACCCGAGTCTCCTGCACTGGCAGGCGGGTTCTTTACCACTAGCGCCATCGGGGAAGACCCAACAGAGGTGAACCCTGGGATTTTAAAGCCTTCCCTGGTGGCTCAGACAGTAGAGGGTAAGCCTGCAGTGCAGGAGACCCAGGTTCTCTCCCTGGATCTGGAAGATCCCCTGGAGAAGGGAGTGGCTACTCAGCTCAGTATTCTTGCCTGGAGAACTCCATGGTGGGTCCGTGGGGCCACAAAGAGTTGGATACAGCTGAGTGACTAACACTTCACTCCACTTTTCACTAAGACTTAACGAGGAGGCAGTAGAGTTGGTGGCATACCTAACCCTGACCCTAATGCTTTCCAGCCCCCGACCAACTGCTACTGACTGCGCTCCAGCTATGCAGGCAGGCCTGGATTTGATGCTGAAATAAACCCAAAGGAAAAGTCAAACCTGGCCCTTTCTCCCCCAAACTTCTGGTATAGTTTGAAAAGCAGAGTCGTTAACAAACAGAGAGCAATCTTCACAGGGAAAAATGAATACTAAATACAATGTAGGCGTCATGCATTAAAAACAAGTGGTGAGAAATGTTGACTGTCTGCCATGATCATTCCTGGTCTGAACTGTGCCAGGAGAGGGGACTTTAGAAGTGACGAAGGAATTTACATTTGTTCATAAAATACGCTCTGTGCTACTGAGGGGAGTTGTCCTTTAACATTATTCAAAGTATAATTACAAAATGGGAGTCTTGAAAGCTCAAGCATTTATTCATAATGTTGGCCAAATTCCACCTTGGAAGAGTAAGGATAGGTTAAAAACCACAGCCAATTCAATTATTTAATTTCACTGTATTAAAGCTCAAGGTTGCCAGATGATCTCATTACCGAATTACATCCTAAGGTCATGCTGGGAAAATGAGGGATTCTGTCTGACAATCTACTCCCAAGGGCAACTGCTGGCCAGTGATGCTTTTGAAGTTGCAAAATGGCTGTTTTTCATTGTAAAATTCCATCCTTCACCCCTGGTATCCTTGAAGGGTTCCTAGGCTTACCCAATCTAGTGCAACAGAGCCTTGCCTTTATCAGTGTAAAACACGCTCAGTAACACACAAATGACAGCTAATAGCAATCTCTCCCATTGACTCACCCAGTAAAGAATCTGCCTGCAGTGCAGGAGATGTAAAGAGATGTGGGTTCGATCCCTGGGTCAGGAAGATGCCCTGGAGAAGGAAATGGCGGCCCACTCCAGTGCGCTTGCCTGAAAAAGCCCATGGACAGAGGAGGCTGGTGGCCTACCGCCCACGGGGCCACAAGAGCTGGGCTCGACCGAGCAACTGAGTGGCAGCAGCAACCTGAGAAGCGATTTTGTGACCGACTCTGCAGCGAGACCACTTGGGCCGAGAGTCACAGGAGAGACCGGCAGGCTGGGTGCTGATGACAAGGGCCTTCCGCACAGCGGGATGGCCAGTGTTTGCTGGTTGTTACCGACGCTGTGGTAGAGACGTCAAGCTAGCGTGCGCGCTAAAACAAGTGACATGCGGAAGGCCTGGCAAGTCCAGCTTTCACTCCTCCCCTTTCAGGACCTGTTTTACGGTGGGGCTTTGTAGAAGTGAAAAGTTCAGTTTCCCTCCTAACAGAGAAAGCATATACTCCTACCGAGGCAAGGAATACACCCCAAAGAAAGTGGCTTCATTATGCCAGTGAGAAATTCCAGAAGAGGGGTATTGTGACAGCCCCCAAGGAGTAGATTCAGGTCAGGGAAAATACATGCTTGGAGAGAGATGGAGGCATGAACTTGTTTAGAAGTTGGCTTTCTCCAAAGACCCCAGAGTGTAAAGTATCATGTAATCGATCCAAGTGGACAATAGGTCAATCAACAAATCTAAATTGAGCTATTACCTGAAAGGCATCTCACCCTCCAAGCTCCTTCTAAATTTTCCCAACAAAAAAGGTGAGCATTGTGCATTGATGTCTAAGTAATGGGTATTACAATACAAATATGTTTGAGAAATGCCAAACAGATGCTGTAATTTTTACTGTGGTCTCGGCACACCGTTGTGTGGTAGAAAGAGCTCCCTGTGGGCATTAAGCTTTCACTGCTGAGGTTCTAACCCCAACTCTCCCACTCAACAGCTTCCTAGCGTTTCTTAGCATTAAGAGAGGAGCTGAAATGAGACTTGGTGTGATTTCATCGGAAGACCCCGGCTGTGCGCTCAGCTATGCCCCTCCATTGCTTTCAGACTTTAGGAGAGTCATTATTTGTTTCTGTTCTTTTTAGTTTGTTTGATTGTGATGACGATGAGCTAGGTCATCTCTGAAATCTCTTATCACTTTAAACCAATCCCTCAAAGCGTCGCATAAATATACTGTACTTGAAATGACTGTGTTTACAGATGTACCTTTGTTTCTTGCCAGATCGTTGAGGCACTGTGGCGTAACGTTAAGTATTAGAGGTTTTGAGGTGAGACCCAAGGACAGGCCCTTAACCGCTCTGAAACCTAGTTTTCTTACCTTTAAGTGAAAGTGAAAGTGAAGTCGCTTAGTCGTGTCCGACTCTTTGCGACCCCATGGACTGTAGTCTACCAGGCTCCTCAGTCCATGGGATTCTCCAGGCAAGAGTCCTGGAGTGGGGTGCCATTGCCTTCTCCAGGGGATCCTCCTGACCCAGGGATGGAACTCGGGTCTCCTGCACTGCAGGCGCTTCACCATCTGAGCGCCACCAGGGAAGCCCAAGCTGGCCTCTTCTCACCTTTGAGACTGGACTGACATTCCTGCTTTACGAGGCTTCCGCAAAGGTGCGAGGTAAGGAACTCCAATGTCTGAGGCCCACCGTGGGCTTCAGCAAATGGCAGTGTTTTACCTTTACCTCCCTGAACCAATTGAGGCCAAAGTGTAGCATTACTCCTTGGGGAAAATAAAAGAGACTTCATAACAGTCTACAGTTGCTGTGGTAGACAGCATAATGCTCTCTTTTGTAATACAGATGGTGATCAGGCATGAAATTTTAGGAAAATGTGTTATGGACTTCAGTAGGAGCCCACTACTTTACAAAGTATTGGGTGTTACCTCTGTAATATCTTTACTCAGATCTTATGGTTACTTCTGACACGTGATGCTCGTGAGGTTGGCTCCAGCAGGCCCCAAAATTACCTGCAGGGCTACAGTATGGACTGGATGACTCTTCTCTCCGTGGCACTGTTCTCCACCTTGCCTCCCAGGCTCCTCTTTTCGCCGCCGCCCCGGCAGGGCGCCTGCCCTTTGCACTGTGCTTCTGCATTTTCGCCACCCCTGGGTGCGGCTGGATGCAGCTTCCTCTTTCTCGGACAAACACAGAACAGCAGGCAGCTTTCCGGCAACCTCACCTCTTTGCTTCATCTTGTTTGGAGCAATAGTGCTCTTGTGAGGTGCAAAATTAGAGGCCCTTCACGTTTTACACAGTGACGTTGGGTTCAGGAGTCGGCTCCGAGTGAGTCCATTTATCCCACTTCCGGGCAGCTGTCATTCTCTGTTCTTGGACCTGGGACTTCCTGTTGATTCTCGCAAGTGAGCACTGATTTGAATCTGCTGCGATGCCTTTCCCGGCCTCTCCTTGCATAAAGCACGATTCCGGTTCTCAGAGTCTATCGTCCACTCCTCTCATGAGGGGTCGGGGTAGACAGTCCCTGGAAACAAGTGTGAGCTGAGTGTTACCATCAGCAGATGCTGCAGGAGGGAGAAGAGGTTGCTCCCGGCTGGGCCAGGCTGCCTCCTGATGGGCACGGGCTCTCGAGCTGGCCCTCGGCAGCGAAGGAGCGGAAGCTCAGGCCAGGCATGGGACCGGATGGTGCTAACCACATGGTTTGTGCACAGAAATTACACAGAGGATTCTTATTGCACAATCAATTCATCAGCTCATTTCTGCCATGGACGTTTCTTAGCCTAACACAGGGAAGAAAAGTGGGTGTCGTATAGTGGATGTGTGAGTTTGGCTGGATAATGTGTCCGTGTAAAGTTCAGTTTTCTCGACAGTCACAGCCAGCTGGGTTGGTGATAGATGGAACATGTTCGTGGCAGAAGGCAGCCCCTGGGGACCCGTGAGGTGTCCCTCTCCCTCTGCCCCACGTCCACACACGTTTGGTATGTATACGGTGCCATCACATCATGTTTATCTCCAGAGTTTATTCATTGTACGTAAGAGTTTATTCACAAATTAATTCACATATTTCCGTGAATAAATCCAAATGTAGTCAGTCTGTAGACTTCCTGGTTCTTTGTTATGTCTGGAATATTTCTGTGATGGATGGAAAGACATTAATCAATAATTCAAAAGACACCTTATCAAAAGTCTGAGCACACAAAGCAGAAGATTGTGGCTGGGGCTTTTGGTGGATCAGCTCCAAAGTCACCCTTTATTTTTAAGTGTTTTCGTGTGCTGCTGTGATAAAACAGGACAGACTTTGTGGCTTCAAGCAACAGATTTTATCCTCGCTAGGCTGGGGGGCGGGTGGGGGGGGGGCCTTCCCTGGTGGCTCAGATGGTAAAAAATCTGCCTGCAATGCAGGAGACCTGGGTTAAATCCATGGATCAGGAAGATCTCCAGGAGAAGGGAGTGGCTACCCACTCCAGTACTCTTGCCGGGAGAAGCCCATGGACAGAGGAACCCGGTGGGCTACCATCCTAGGGATCGAAAAGAGTTGGACACAACTGGATGACTAACACAGTGCTGGACGGCTGGAGGTCCCAGTCAAGGTACTGGCAGGTGGGACTTCCCTGGTGGTCCAGCGGTTAAAACTTTACCTTCCAGTGCAGGGAGTGCAGGTTAGATCCCTCGGCAGAGAGCTAAGATCCCACATGCCTTGCAGGCAAAACTCAAAACGTAAAATAGCAGCAATATTGCAACAAATTCAATAAAGACTTTAAAAATGGTCCACATCAAAAAGAAAAAAAATCTTAAGTGCTGGCAGAGCACGCTGCCTCTGAAAGCTCCTGGGGCGGGTCCTTTCTCACCTCTCCTGTGTCTGGGTGTCCATGCCCCTGGGCGCTCCTCGGTTGGTGGACGAACTGCTCCAGTCTCTGCCTCTGCCGCACATCGTGGTCTCTTCAAGTCCAAACCTCTGTCCTCAAATTTTCCTTTCCTTCTAAAGACACCACCCACCTTGGATTTAGGGGCCTGCTAATCCAGTATGACTTCTTCTGAAGTTTTTAAAAACAGAGCTATATTGACATGTAGCATTATATTAGTATCTGGCACACAAGATGTGTGTATGCGGGTGTGCTAAGTTGCTTCAGTGATGTTCCACTCTTTGTGACCCCAGGGACTGCAGCCCACCAGGCTCCTCCATCCATGGGATTCTCCGGGCAAGAAAACTGGAGTGCGTTGTGCGTACCCCTTCTCCAGGGGATCTTCCGGATCCAAGGGTCGAGCCCCGGCCTCCTGCACTGCAGGCAGGTTCTTTACCATCTGAGCCGCCAGGGAAGCCCTGGTCTCCTTTGGTTCCTGCTTAATTCCTGAGCTGGATTCTCTGGGCTTCCCTTCAGTTCCCTCCTAGTCCAAGTATCCTTTCACCTAATCCCCTCTCCTTCATCTCAAATACAAAAAGTCTGACTTTTGTTGTTGTTGCTGTTGCCGTTGTTCTCAAGCAAGAACTCTGACTAATGCAATACCATATGAAAGTAGTTTATTATCCAAACATTTCCGGAAGGTTCCGAGGGGCAGCAGAACCCGAGGACAGTTATCTTCAGGAGAGTAACTTCCATTAAGAACATTAATTATGGCAGGACATTAAATATTGACTACCAAGTTATCCTTTTGTTGTAAATATTTTATACAAATGACAAAGGATAAAGCTACTTCAGGAAATTTCAGATTTTACGCTTCAGTATCTAGAGATCTGAAAGGGAAATTCAAATTATTTTTCAAATTGAAATTCAAAGCTTTATGAAAAAAATAAAAGGAGTTCAACTAGCATGATTCCTTTTAATAATTTGTCTGGCTGTTGAAGCAGTGCCCCAGTGCAGGACCATCTGCAAATTCAAGGACATTCTCCCGTTCAGTAGGAATTAATTTTCTTGCTTCAACCAGTGTATCTGTAAAGCAATTAACCAGCCGTTGGAGAAGGAAACGGCAGCCCACTCCAGTACTCTGCCTAGAAAGTCCCACCGGCGGAGGAGCCTGGTGTCCCCGGGCCGCAAAGAGCCGGCCACGCGGGCGGCTCCCTCCCCCTTTCGAGGCGTCGGCGGCTCGGGCGGCCCCGGCGGCGTGTGGCCAGGGCGCCCTCCAGTGGCGACGCGGGGAGCGGCCGGCTCTGCCCGCGCGCGGCGAAGAGGGGCGGGGCCCGGGCGTCCCCGGCGGCCGGACGGGCTCGGTCCCCGGAGAGGGACAAGGCGGCGCCCTCCAGGACTCCTGCCCGGGGCTCCCCGGGACGAGCTGGGGGCTGCAGTCCAGGGCGTCCCAGAGAGTCAGGCCCGACCGAGCGGCCTCTCTCTCTTCCTCGAGCCAGCGGCGCCTGACGCTCTGGGGCTCCCTGGCCTGCAGCCCCCAGGCTGGTCCTCGGGGTTCTCCAGGCAGGACTACCGGGCGCTGCCGCTTCCTGCTCCACGAGCTGTGACACAGGGCGCCAAAAGCAAGAAGCAGTTTTACTGTAACCCCCTTGAAAATTGTCTGAGGTAGTAGCCTCAGGGTAGGAACACGAAAAGGCGCCGATTAAGAAATCGGCTGTGAAGGAATCTTGGCCTACCGCTCTCTGAATTCAAATGAAAAATGCATCCCAATAGAATGTTTGCTCAGTAGAAAAATGGCAAAATCCACACGTGTGAGCCAAGTATTAATTTTAAATTTCCTAGTGGCCATATTTTTTAAAAAAGTAAAGCCAAACAAGTAAAATTTATTTTAATTATGCATTTCCTATTCAACCCAATATATCCAAAACGTTATCACTTCAGCATGCAATCCATATAAGAAATTAACTCGCTATCCTTTATTGAGCTTAAGCCTTTGAAATCTGGACTGTATTTTCCACTAGCGGTACAGCCCAGTTTGGACGAGCCACATTTCAGGGTCTCGGTAGCCCCGTGGGGCAAAAGGTTGTTAATTAGACATCGTTGGAGCAGAGAAACTCCAACAGCAAGGACAGGAACACAAGAGATATATTAGCTGTTTCATCATTTATAATTCATAGCTCAGGGTGGCATCTCACAATTTGTCCAAAAGCTGTTTAGAAAAGGACCGTCAAAGATGAATAAATTGGCCATCAAGAACTGTGAGATTTGTTTCCTTTGCGTGATTGTTGATGATACTCTGTACAAGGCTCTGGAGAGTAATTTGACATCATGCATCCAGAGCTTTCAAACGTTCCGAACTTACACTGTGGGAACAGAAGCAGCAGGGTCTGAGCACAGGCTGGCTCTGGGTACTGAGAAATGGAGTATTTCCCGCCACATCCGTGGACAAGGACGTCACAACATCGATTTTGCAGCCCTCCAACGTGAGCCAGGGAGCTCAAGGGCACTCAGGAAGGACGGTCCTCAGGCTGCAGCCAGCCCTGCAGAGAGCCCCACAGGAGCTCGAGATGTGGAGAAACACAGCGAACTGGCCTGCACAGCGGAGGTGCACACGGAAGGAATGAGTTCAGGGAGCCCAGACTCCTGCATCCTCCCACAGGCACACTAAATTCCTCAACTTGGGATATCCGGTTGTCTTTAATTAATAATGCTCTTTTGACGTTCAGACTACCTGCCTTTTGTTGCAAAACCTCCACATAACCTGGCTCCGTTGAGGAGCTGCCTCCCGGGTTTGTTGCTGGTCAGTCGCTCAGTCGTGTCCGACTCTGGCAACCCTATGACCTGTCCATCACCACCTCCCAGAGTGCACCCAAACTCATGTGCATTGAGTCGGTGATGCCATCCAACCATCTCATCCTCTGTCGTCCCCTTCTCCTTTGGGATATCCGGTTGTCTTTAATTAATAATGCTCTTTTGACGTTCAGACTACCTGCCTTTTGTTGCAAAACCTCCACATAACCTGGCTCCGTTGAGGAGCTGCCTCCCGGGTTTGTTGCTGGTCAGTCGCTCAGTCGTGTCCGACTCTGGCAACCCTATGACCTGTCCATCACCACCTCCCAGAGTGCACCCAAACTCATGTGCATTGAGTCGGTGATGCCATCCAACCATCTCATCCTCTGTCGTCCCCTTCTCCTTCTGCCCCCAATCCTTCCCAGCATCAGGGTTCTTTCCAAAGAGTCAGCTCTTTGCATCAGGTGGCCAAAGTATTGGAGTTTCAGCTTCAGCATCAGTCCTTCCAATGAATATTCAGGACTGATTTCCTTCAGGATGGACTGGTTGGATCTCCTTGCAGTCCAAGTGACTCTTAAGAGTCTTCTCTAACATCGCAGTTCAAAAGCATCAATTCTCTGCGCTCAGCTTTCTTTATAGTCCAACCCTCACATCCATACATGACCACTGGAAAAATCATAGCCTTGACTAGATGGACCAGTCTTAAAAATTTCCACTGAGTAAAGCATAACGCTCAGTTTCTAGGCCATGGCTAGAAGTGTTTTAAAGCTTAAATGTGGCCGTGTTTCAGGTGGGCAGCATCGAGCTCCCGTTCGACAGTAGCATGGCTCTCTGTCTTTCCACCCGGTGCACCTCTGTGGGCTCTCAGGGTGATGCAGCTCTCAGTGGCAGAGGTCTAGCCCGGACCCACAGGAAGAGCCTAGAGACTGCTCATCAGCACTTTCTTGGCAGGCTTTCCTTACTCTTCTTGTGGAATCTGAGCCTGGATGGCTAGTTAAATGTAAGATGCATGTATAAAATTAATGAATTAATGCATATAATTTAACTAATTAAAATAAGCATATAATTAAGCTCATGATTAAGCTCATACTATTGATTATAAAAGTCTTTGTCCTCAGGGGCATTTTTGGTGGGTCTAATTAGAAGCAGCCACAGCTTGCGGTGGAAGAGCACGACTTTCCCAACAGGGCCCACTTCCTCGGCTCCAGAATAGGGTTTTGCCCTACGAAAGGGTCAGAGTCGCAGACCAGGAGCTTGGATGAAGCTGTTCAACCGCCTGATGCTATTAGGAAAAAAGGGAGGGAATTTACTCAACAATATTCGATTACTTAACAATAATTACTTAATTATATTTCCAT
This sequence comes from Connochaetes taurinus, assembly GCA_006408615.1. Classification (NCBI taxonomy): domain Eukaryota; kingdom Metazoa; phylum Chordata; class Mammalia; order Artiodactyla; family Bovidae; genus Connochaetes; species Connochaetes taurinus. The sequence goes on along the minus strand of SJXO01007317.1, from coordinate 13,274 downwards.
ATAATGGATATTGTGCAGCTTTCAAAGTAAGGTTTCAATGAATGTTTTTCCATTTTATGTTTGGTTTTGGTTTTCTCAGTGATACCCAAGTTTTGAATGGTTATGAAAAGCTTCGGCCGCCCCCTCCCCCCCCCCCCCCACCATTTCCTTCCATCTTCCTTCTTCCCAAAAGGCAGACTAGGTGAAATTCACCTTCCACTAGAGAAGATTGTAAGGGATGGGGTATCGGGGGGAAAAAGTAAAATTCCAAGTAATTTAATGTGTGGAGCTGGAACAGGCATACCAGGAAATTGTTGAAGATATGGGGTTAAGTAGTCACATAACTCGATGAATTTTCAAAAACCAGGCATTAAAACTGTAACAATTTTGACAACTGAATTTAGTTCTAATACAGAGAAAATAGTCTGGCATCTTATTAATCAATTCAGTTATTAATACATTCAATAGTCTGGAGGAAGTATTACTGTTAAAAGTTTGTCATATTCAGAACAAACTCAGTTGCGTGAAGGAGAATCTTTGCAAGCACACTATCTTCCCCCAGAATGGATATTAGGGTGTGATGGTTTTGTATGGTTCAGATGGTAAAGAATCTGCCTGCAATGCAGGAGACCCGGGTTCGATCCCTGGGTTGGGAAGATCTCCTTGAGAAGAAGGAGATCTCTACTAGAGAGGATCTACTGGAGAAGGCAACCTGCTCCAGGACTCTGCCTAGAGAATCCGACGGACAGAGGAGCCTGGCAGGCTACAGTCCATGGGGTCTCACAGAGTCAGACACAACTGAGCGACTAACACTCCCACTTTCCGTCCCCTGGGACGGATGTTAGGATGTGGTGGCTTTGTATCCCAGCTGCATGGGGCCCCGGGAGAGGGTGACCACTTCAGAGGCCCTCCTGTGCCCACACACACTCTCAGCCTGCCCCTTCCTCTCTCGGGCCTGGTGACCTCAGGGAGAGCCTCTCTGCGGAGCTTGCTATCCCCGGGCCTCCTCCGGGTTTGAGGTCCAGGCCCCGCCTGACCCTGGATTCAAATTTCACAGGGGGTGTCAGCTCCCTCCACCTCCAAAGGACCTGCCATGGGAGAGTTGGATTGTGGGCTCCCACACTGAGCACTTCCTGCTCGCTTCCTTTCCAGGCCCCCTTCCTCCTCCATCCCAAATGAGAGGGACTTTCATTTTATTGGAGTCACTCAGTCATGTCCGACTCTTTGCGACCCCATGGGCTGTAGCCCGCCAGGCCCCTCTGTCCATGGGATTCTCCAGCAAGAATCCTGGAGTGTGTTGCCATTTCCTCCTCCAGGCGGTCTTCCCGACCCAGGGATCCGACCGTGTCTCCTGCACTGGCAGAGGGATTCTTTACCACTGAGCCGCCTGGGAAGCCCTTACTGGAGGGGCGGGTGGGGCCTAAGGGAGCTGGGTCTGCCCTGTGAGTCCTCTTTTCACATCTTTTCTGCCTTACTCCTTTCAACACCTTTGTGCGCTAATTCTGGCCAGGCTGGGGCTGGCGGGAGGGCCTGAGACTCCGAGAAAGATGCATATGAGGGTGGGGGGTTGTTGTCCTTATTTAGTCGCTAAGTGGTGTCCAGCTCTTTTGAGACCCCACGGACCATAGCCTGCCAGGCTCCTCTGTCCATGGGATTTCCCAGGCAAGAAAACTGGAGCGGGTGCCATGCCCTCCTCCAGGGGATCTTCCCAACCAGGGACATCCTGCTTTGGCAGGCGGGTTCTTTACCCCTGAGCCACGTGGGAAGCATGAAGGTGGGGGCCCCCAGCAGTAACATCTCACAAAGCTCCCTCTCTGCTCACAAAGGGCAGAGATTCTCAAGGGGCCTGTGTAGCAGGGGCTGGGCAGGGTGACGCGGGTCTCAGGGCGCACTCAGTGGGCCGGACAGAGAGGCGAGTCCGGGGAGTGGGCAGCGGTGCACCATCCGCGCTGGCAGATACTGGAATGAGGGGGATTTAAAGGGATGTGTCTGGTGTGGAGGTGGAGGAAGTCACAGTGGACAGAACTTATCCTGTATGAGGCATTTGTATCACGGCTCTAAAAGTTTCTTTCTTCTTCACTTTCCCCCCATTGATTTATTTTAAACGTGTTGTGGTTGGAAGCAGATTGCTTCTTATTTCTTGGGCACTAAGGCGTCTTTTCCTTTAAGCCTGAGCGCCTAGATATTTGAAAAGGCAATACATTCACTGCATGAGTCGCTTATAAAATTACTCTCTCTCTCTCTCACACCCCCACGCGTTTGCACACCGGAAGTCCGAGCAGGTCACGCGGAGGGACGCGCTCGCCGCCGCGCCGCCGCCGCGGTGACGTCACTCGCGGGCGCCCCCGGGCGTCTGACCGGAAGTTAGGCCCGCGAGGCCCCCGGGAAACACGCCGCCCGCTTCTCGTTCCGGAGGAAGAGGCGTCTCCGGCGGTGAGCACCGACGGGCGTCGCTCCTCAGCGCGCGGGGACGCAGCCCCGCGCCGGGCGGCTGTGCGGACGGCCCTCGCCCGCCTCGGCGGTGCGGCGTGGGCCCCGCTCCTCGGGCTGGGGGCCCGCCCTGCGGCCTCTCTGGGCCCGCTCCCCCGACCGCCTCCCTGCGCGGCGCTGCGGCGGCCGGGCCTCCGTGGGGGCGGGCCCGCCCCCCGCGCTGGCCGGGCGCTGTCTCCCCGGGAGCCGGGCGGGCGGCGCGCGCAGGCCTCGCTGGGGCGGCCTCTGCCGGAGCAGCCTCCCCGGGCCTGCGCCCGCCCGGGCGGGAGAGCGCGCTCCGCCGCGCTGCACCCCGAAGCCGAGCATCCTGTCTTAGCGGGAAGGAAGGAGGGAGCGGCCCTAGACTGCGGGAGCCTAAGGCGGGGCGAGAGATGGAGGAAGACTTGGAGAAGGAGAAGCAGAGCCTCATCGTTTAGAATTGTTAAGAAAAAATTGACTTTGGATAGGGAAAATTCTGAATTACAGAATACTTGAAACAGAATTTAATGTTTTGAAATATTATATATATATATATATAAACTAAAATGCCTATGGTTATTAGGCAACCCAATGAAGAGATGAACTTTTTTTAGTCCTTTATGATATGTTTAATATTAGTAATAAGACAATAGCTCAAGTAACTATTGCTTAATATTTAAAATGACAACTTCTCAAAGTTCTTGGAAAAGACATTTGAAGGGGTGTTTCCCTTCCCAATGAAACAATTTGAAAGCAAAGATCTGTAAGAACATACATTATTGGGAACAGACTCAGGTAGCAAGAGTGCCAACTCACATGGTAAGTGTAATTTCAGCGTTTAAGGAAACTACCGAACTATCCTCCAGAGCGGCTGTGCCATTTCACTTTCCTGTTAGCAGTGTCTGAGATCTGCTTTTCCCCATCCTCATCAGCATTTGGAGTTGTCCCTATTTTTCTTACACTTGTTCTAATGTGTGCAGTTCCACTAAATTTTTAATAATGAAACAAAAGCATTATCCTACTGAAAACGCAGTAGTCCTCAAGACTGAATATGAAGTGTGGGGAAACTTGGCAACTCAGGAGAAACTATCCATGAGCGTGAAATGGGCTTCCCTGCTGACTCAGTGGTCAAGAATCCAGGCAGGAGACACAGAAGTAATATGTCCACACACGTACATGCATGTGCATTCATATGGATAAACTGGTGACTGTATTCTTTTTGAATAAACATATTACTTTTGTGTCTTTTCTCTTCTTGAACTGCAGAGGCAGACATTCAAAGGAGGAGAGGGAAGGTGGGGATCTCAACAGGTGAGGAGCCACGTTCCCTTCCCGAGTTGGCACCGTCTCCTGCCTGTTCTCTCACGTGGAAATGTGACAGGTAAATTGGGCTAGGAAGGTCTTCCTCCTGAATAGAGATTTTGGATCAACTATCACTCAGTTGGTTTTTTCTATCTGAAAGATAGAAGTGGTAAACGTCTAGATGAGTGATCCCCAAACCTCGGAACACTTGAGAAAATATAATAAAATTCATCTTTTTAGCGGTGAGGCTCAGAGAGCTGTTTTTTATTCAAACAGATTTGGGAAACTCTGGTTCCATCCCAATCTTTCTGATCTTGAATTTCAGACATTCTAATTAACTGGGGAAGTTAAAGATGGAAATTTGGGGACTCCTCCCAGAATTCTGACTCAGTTAACATAGGGTGGGGCCCCACCCTGGAAACCTCATTTTACATTCAAACCTGGTGATTCTGTTAACACTGACTCCTAGTTCACAATCTGAGATGTAATTCTGGGAACTTTTAAAAAGTATAGACATCAGGGCCCCACCCCCAGACCAATTACATCAGATTTTCAGGGAGTATAACTAGGAAACTGACTTTGTTAAATGCTCCCAGGTAATTCTAACATGTAGCTTGAATGAGGAGGATCCTAGTTAAACAAGGGATGTCTGTGGTAAGGTTGGCATTTGATTGTGTACTTGGAGAGATTCTCCAACACCACAGTTCAAAAGCATCAGTTCTTCGGCACTCAGTTTTTTTATAATCCAGCTCTCACATCCATTCAGGACCGCTGGGAAAACCACAGCTTTGACTAGATGGACCTTTGTTGGCAAAGTAAGGCCTGCTTTTTAATATGTTGTCTAGGTTGGTCATAGGTTTTCTTCTAAGGAGCAAGTGTCTTTTAATTTCATGGCTGCAGTGATTTTGGAGCCAAACAAATAAAGTTTCTCACTGTTTCCATTGTTTCTTCATCTATTTGGTATGAAGTCATGGGACCGGATGCCATGATGTTTGTTTTTTGACTGTTGATTTTTAAGCCAGCTTAACTTTCCTCTTTCACTTTCATCAAGAGGCTCTTTAGTTCCTCTTCACTTTCTGCCATAAGTGTGGTGTCATCTTCATATCTGAGGTTATTGATATTTCTCCTGGCAATCTTGATTTCAGCTTTCACTTCATCGAGCCAGCAGTTCTCATGACGTACTCTGCATATAAATTAAATAATCAGGGTGACAATATTCAGCCTTGACGTACTCCTTCCCCAATTTGGAACCAGTCCCTTGTTCTGTGTCCAGTTCTAACTGTTGCTTCCTGACCTGCATACAGATTTCTTAGGAGGGATTGGGGGCAGGAGGAGAAGGGGACGACAGAGGATGAGATGGCTGGATGGCCTCACCGACTCGATGGAGATGAATTTGGGTGAACTCTGGGAGTTGGTGATGGACAGGGAGGCCTGGCGTGCTGCAATTCATGGGGTTGCAAAGAGTCGGACATGACTGAGCAACTGAACTGAACTGAACTGTTGCTTCTTGACCTGCATACAGATTTCTCAGGAGGCAGGTAAGGTGGTCTGGTATTCTCATCTCTTTAAGAATTTTCCACAGTTTGTTGTGATCCACACATTCAAGGAATCTTGACTTTAGCCTAGTCAATGAAGCAGAAGTAGATGTTTTTCTGGAATATTCTTGCTTTTTCTATGATCCAGCGGATGTTGGCAATTTGATCTCTGGTTCCTCTGCCTTTTCTAAATATAGATTGAACATCTGGAAGTTCTCGGTTCACATACTCAGTTCTCAGTTCAAGGTTCAGAAAAGCTATATAATTCAAGATCATACATCTCATGAGTTTTGGAACCAGCACTGGATTCTGAGTTCAAAGATCTCTTGTAATACATCTTATTGTCTTCTTTCATTGAGAGGTGCTGTGGAAAAATGAAAACAAGCTTGTTTAATTCAATTTTGGAATTAAAATGAACTGATGACCCAAATTCTTTTATATAAGGTATGTTCAGTCGCTAAGTTGTGTCCGACTCTTTGTGAACCCATGGACTGCAGCCAGAGCTTCCCCGTCCTTCACCAACTCCGAGTTTGCTCAAGTTGTCCATTGAGTCGGTGATGCCATCCAACCATCTCATTCTCTGTCATCTCCTTCTCCTCTTGCCTTCAGTCTTTCCCAGCATCAGGGTCTTTTCCAATGAGTCAGCTCTTCTCAGGTGTCCAAAGTATTAGAGCTTCAGCATCAGTCCTTCCACATAAGACATGTATCATGTGTTACAAGCTTAAGTGGGTCATGTGCGTGTAACGTGATGAGTGACTGACCAGTGGGACAGTCTTGTCAGCTGCTGACTTATGGGCATCTTGACCATGTGGAGTGAGGTATGGACGCCCCACAGACATACTAGTGACTTTTGCTGGAGACCCCCTTCTGAGAATGCCAGTCAGGTCATCTCAGGCAGGGGCCGTCTGGAACAGTTACTGCTTGCTTTCTCTGGTCCAGAGTTGCTCTGAATCTCAGTGGAACATTAATTCGTGTATAAAAATTGAGGGAGAATACTTAATCTCTTGTCCCCTTTTTTGTGGTGTTTCACAGCTTGTCGGGCGCAAACTTTGAGGGGTGTGACCACAGCTGTCATCCAGCCTCTGCCTTGCCTGTGATGTCACTGGCTGCCGCACTCATGAGACTTGGCCTTGACTGGGGCAGATTCATGCTGACTCACCAAGAGCTCCCAGTAGCCTGAAGCTTTTTGGACACTGTCATTAACTGCCCCACCCACTGTTCCCTTGACTCACCTGTAAGGGGAGGGACAGTATATAGTGCTTCTGGGCTTGCCTGGGTTCAGATGGAAAAGTGTCTGCCTGCAATGCAGGAGACCTGGGTTCCATCCCTGGGTCAGGAAGATCCCTTGGAGAAGGAAATGGCAAAGCACTCCAGTATTCTTGCCTGGAGAATCCCATGGACAGAGGAGCCTGGTGGGCTATGGTCCACAGGGTCACAAAGAGTTGGACACGGCTGAGTGACTTCACTGTCTATCTTTCAGTTAAATGTAGGACTTTTTTATTTTCTGCACTCACACAAGTTTTGAACAGGTACATTTTTCTTAGCGGATTATAACACAGAAACTTTGGCTTTGAATGTAGACTTTGAGTTTGAAAGAGGGCTGAGGGTCATCCTAAACACTGGGAGTGTTCCGGGTTCAAAGCTGTTTGGTCATGCTCTGAATTGACCGCTAGAGTGCTGCTGACTAGTGCTACTTCTGCACAATGCACAGTTGCAGCCCAAGTCGCCCACCAACACCTGTGTGCCCTGTGCGGATTTCTCTCTCTCCCTTCCCATGGTCTGAAGCGACAGCTTCAACCTGCAGGTGAACGGCAGCCCCTCCTGCCCACCTGCTTCTCTGTGTGGCAGACAATTCTGACTATATATTAGTATATGTATATATACATCACATGGGCCGCCCTGTATACATAATATGTGCAGTGCTGGAGGGTGAGTGGCCGAGAGGAGATACCCCACGTCCAAGGTCAGGAGTGGCGGCCGTGAGGAGATACACTACGTCCAAGGTAAGAGAAACCCCAGTAAGACAGTAGGCGCTGAGAGAGGGCATCGCAGGGCAGACAGACTGAAACAACAGTCACAGAAAACTAGCCAATCTGATCACGCAGACCACAGCCTGGTCTAACTCAGTGAAACTAAGCCATGCCGTGTGGGGACACCCAAGACGAGCGGGTCATGGTGGAGAGGTCTGACAGAATGTGGTCCACTGGAGAAGGGAATGGCAAACCACTTCAGTATTCTTGCCTTGAGAACCCCATGAACAGTATGAAAAAGTAAAATGATAGGATACCGAAAGAGGAACTCCCCAGGTCGGTAGGTGCCCAATATGCTACTGGAGATCAGTGGAGAAATAACTCCAGAAAGAATGAAGAGATGGAGTCACATCCACTGTGGATGTGACTGGAGACAGAAGCAAGGTCTGAAGCTGTAAAGAGCAAACTGCATAGGAACCTGGAATGCCAGGTCCACGAATCAAGGCAAACTGGAAGTGGTCAAAAAGGAGATGGCAAGAGTGAACGTCGACATTGAATCAGTGGACTAAAATGGACTGGAACGGGTGAATTTAACTCAGATGACCATTATTTCTAATACTGTGAGCAAGAACCCCTTAGAAGAAATGGAGTAGCCTTCATAATCAACAAAAGAGTCTGAAATGCAGTACTTGGATGCAGTCTCAAAAACAACAGATTGATCTCTGTTTGTTTTCAAGGCAAACCATTCAATATCATGATAATCCAAGTCTAAGCCCCGAGCAGTAACTCTGAAGACGCTGAACTTGAACGGTTCTATGAAGACCTACAAGACCTTTTAGAACTAACACCCCCAAAAGATGTCCTTTTCATTTTAGGGATACTACTATGGGTGGGAATCCCTTAGAAGAAATGGAGTAGCCATCATTGGCAACAGAAGAGCCCAAAATGCAGTACTTGGATGCAATCTCAAAAATGACAGAATGATCTCTGTTCATTTCCTAGGCAAACCATTAAATATCACGGTAATCCAAGCCTATGCCCTAATCAGTAAAGCTAAAGAAACTGAAGTTGAACACTTCTATGAAGAACTACAAGACCTTTTAGAACTAACACCCCCAAAAGATGTCCTTTTCATTTTAGGGAACTGGAATGCAAAAGTAGGAAGTCAAGAAACACCTGGAGTAACAGGCAAATTTGGCCTTGAAGTACAGAATGAAGCAGGGCATAGTTTTGCCATGAGAACACACTGGTCATAGCAAACACCCTCTTCCAACAACACGAGAGAAGACTCTACAAATGGACATCACCAGATGGCCAACACCAAAATCAGATTGATTATATTCTTTGCAGCCAAAGATGGAGAAGCTCTCTACAGTCAGCAAAAACAAGACCAGCAGCTGACTGTGGCTCAGATAATGAATTCCATATTGCCAAATTCAGACTTTAATTGAAGAAAATAGGGAAAACCACTAGACCATTCAATTCAGTTCAGTTCGGTTCAGTCAGTCGTGTCCAACTCTCTGCGACCCCATAAACCACAGCATGCCAGGCCTCCCTGTCCATCACCATCTCCCGGAGTCCACCCAAACCAATGTCCATTGAGTCGGTGATGCCATCCAACCATTTTATCCTCTGTCGTCCCCTTCTCCTCCTGCCCTCAATCTTTCTCAGCATCAGGGTCTTTTCAAATGAGTCAGCTCT
>SJXO01007316.1:48212-63070 GCA_006408615.1 Connochaetes taurinus | reverse complement strand
AAAAAAAAAAAAAAAGATCTTCATGACTGAGATAATCACGATGGATCTAGAGCCAGATATCCTGGAATGTGAAGTCAAGGGGGCCATAGGAAGCATCACTACAAACAAAGCTAGTGGAGGTGATGGAGTTCCAGTTGAGCTATTTCAAATCCTGAAACATGGTGCTGTGAAAGTGCTGCACTCAATATGCCAGCAAATTTGGAAAATTCAGCAGTGGCCACCGGACTGGAAAAGGTCAGTTTTCATTCCAATCCCAAAGAAAGACAATGACAAAGAATGCTCAAACTACCACACAATTGCACTCATCTCAGATGCTTGTAAAGTAATGCTCAAAATTCCCCAAGCCAGGCTTCAGCAATACGTGAACCGTGAACTTCGTAATGTCCAAGCTGGTTTTAGAAAAGGCAGAGGAACCAGAGATCAAATTGCCAACATCCTCTGGATCATGGAAAAAGCAAGAGAGTTCCAGAAAAACATCTATTTCTGCTTTATTGACTATCACAATAAACTATGGAAAATTCTGAAAGAGATGGGAATACCAAACCACCTGACCTGCCTATTGAAAAACCTATATGCAGGTCAGGAAGCAGCAGTTAGAACTGGACATGGAATAACAGACTGGTTTCAAATAGGAAAAAGAGTATGTCAAGGCTGTATATGGTCACCCTGCTTATTTAACTTCTATGCAGAGTACATCATGAGAAACACTGGACTGGAAGAAACACAAGCTGGAATCAACATTGCTGGGAGAAATATCAATAATCTCAGATATGCAGATGACAGCTCCCTTATGGCAGAAAGTGAAGAGGAACTAAAAAGCCTCTTAATGAAAGTGAAAGTGGAGAGTGAAAAAGTTGGCTTAAAGCTCAACATTCAGAAAACGAAGATCATGGCATCTGGTTCCATAACTTCATGGGAAATAGATGGGGAAACAGTGGAAACAGTGTCAGACTTTATTTTTGGGGGCTCCAAAATCACTGCAGATGATGGTTGCAGCCATGAAATTAAAAGACTCTTACTCCTTGGAAGAAAGGTTATGACCAACCTAGATAGCATATTCAAAAGCAGAGACATTACTTTGCTGACTAAGTTCCTTCTAGTCAAGGCTATGGTTTTTCCTGTGGTCATGTATGGATGTGAGGGTTGGACAGTGAAGAAGGCTGAGTGCCGAAGAATTGATGCTTTTGAACTGTGGTGTTGGAGAAGACTTTTTAGAGTGCCTTGGCCTGGAAGGAGATCCAACTAGTACGTTCTAAAGGAGATCAGCCCCGGGATTTCTTTGGAAGGAATGATGCTGAAGCTGAAACTCCAGTACTTTTGCCACCTCATGCGAAGGGCTGGCTCATTGGAAAAGACTCTGATGCTGGGAGAGATTGGGGGCAGGAGGTGAAGGGGACGACAGAGGATGAGATGGCTGGATGGCATCATGGACTCGATGGATGTGAGTCTGAGTGAACTCCAGGAGTTGGTGATGGATAGAGAGGCCTAGTGTGCTATGATTCATGGGGTTGCAAGGAGTCGGACACGACTAAGCGACTGAACTGAACTGAATCTGCAACAAAAGAGGCAATAATGTGCAATGGTGAAGACATAGTCTCTTTAATAAGTGGTACTGGGAAAACTGAGCAGTTACATGTAAAAGAATTAAATTAGAACATTCCCCCACACTATGAACAAAAATAAACTCAAAGTGAGTTAAAGAACTAAATGTAAGACCAGAAAGCCTAAAACTCATAGACCAACACACAGGGAGGCAAAGCAAAGTTTAATCTAAATCATAACTTTTTTTTTTTTTGATCTGTCTCCTAAGACAAAGGAAGCAAAAACAAAAATAAATGAAACTTAATTAAATGTAAAAGCTTTGGCACATCAAAGTAAACCATTGCCAAAATGAAAAAATAAAAAACCTACAGAATGGAAGAAAATATTTCAAATGATATGACCAATAAGAGGCTGCTGCTACTGCTAAGTCGCTTCAGTCATGTCTGACTCTGTGCGACCCCATAGACAGCAGCCCATGAGGCTCCCCAGTCCCTGGGATTCCCCAGGCAAGAACACTGGAGTGGGTTGCCATTTCCTTCTTCAATGCATGAAAGTGAAAAGTGAAAGTGGTGTCCAACTCTTAGCGATCCCATGGACTGCGGCCCACCAGGCTCCTCCGTTCCATGGGATTTTCCAGGCAAGAGTACTGGAGTGGGGTACCATTGCCTTCTCTGAATAAGAGGTTAATAATAAGTAAATGTATTTTGGGTATACCTTGAAATACAGCAAAAGCATTCACCAGAAAATATATATGCACTCCAGTGTTCATAGCAGCATTATTTACAATAGACTAGATATACTGGCAACCCACTCCAGTGTTCTTGCCTGGAGAATCCCTAGGATGGGGAGCCTGGTGGGCTGCCATCTAAGGGGTCACACAGAGTTGGACACGACTGAAGTGACTTAGCAGCAGGTAGCGATCCAGTTAATCCTAAAGGAAATCAACTCTGAATATTCACTGGAAGAACTGATGCTAAAGCTCTAATACTTTGGCTACCAGATGCAAAGAGCCACTCATTAGAAAAGACCATGAGGCTGGGTAAGATTGAAGGCAAAATGAGAAGAGGGCAGTAGAGGATGAGATGGTTAGATATCATCACCATCTCAATGGATGTGAATCTGGGAGACAGGGAAGGACAGGAAAACCTGGTGTTCTGCAGTCCATGGGGTCAAATAGGGTCAGACATGACTTAGTGACTGCATAATAACAGATATGGAAGCAACCTAAGTGTCCAACAACAGACAAATGCATAAGGAAGATGTGACATATACATGTGTATATATACAGTGTACTACTACTCAGCCATTTAAAAAATGAAATCATGCCATTTGTGAGAACATGGATGAAAGTATTATGTTTAGTGAAATAAGCTAGACAGAAAATGGCTAATATATTTTGACACATATGTGGAATCTAAAAAACAGAACCAAAAAATGAATATAACAAAACAGAAGCTGACTCACAGATACAGAGAACAAACGAGTGTTTATCAATGGCGAGAGGGATGGGGGAAGGGGCAAGATAGACTATGATCTCAGATAAACTACTAAATATAAAATAAATCATAAGAATATACTATACAGCCCAGGAAATATAGAAGCTATTTCATTACTTTAAATGGAGAATAAGTTATAAAAATTCTGAATCATTGTGTTATATATTTGAGACTAATATAATTTATAAATCAATTATGAATCAATAAAAAAATTATTAAAACCAAATGTATCCCCAGTTGTATACAAATAAAACAGAGGACTTCAGAGAAATCACAAATATTCATTAAGTGATTTTACAAATAAATTATTTATTACTCAATACTCTTCTAGTTAAGTAACAGCAAACTTGGAAATTTTGCTTTGTGTCTCTATTCCACTTTCTCATTATAATTAAAATTTGGTGTTGCAGAGCATTGCCTCTGGTTGTTCTCACTTGATAACAGCTATAAACATCAGCAGTTCTCACCATGCAAAGATGACCTGCCTCCTGCAGAGAGGTGTTCCCATACTTTAGGAGATCAAACAAAATGATTGCCACATCAGTCATTGCAATCATGCTCATCTGAGTCCTCATTTTCTCTCAATGTTTGAAGTAATTCTATTCCGAGGATACAGGGTGGTATAGGATTCAGAACTGAGTTGGGATCAAAGGGTTACCTTTAGTTAAAACACACAATAATTGAGTTTTTGTTTGGTTTTCTGTTGCTAGATTTTTTTCCCCTTGAAACTCCTAGGTAACAAGGCATCGAAACTAGGTGGTTCAGCCCTGATAAGCATATGTATTTTAGACCATGTGGACAGCAAGAACTTCAGTGTCTCTACCCACCATGCATTCTGTCAGTCACCTAGTAAACACTGCAAACTCTTGCCAAGCCAAGCACTCCACTGGACTTTCAGGTCCAGTGAAAGACACACCCCTGCCCTTAAGGAACTATCGGGCTGATGAGAAACAAGTGACATTAGAAAATAAGAACTATGAAAGAAATAGAAGCACAGAAGATGGACAATCATGTACCTGGGGGCCTCTGACCTTCTTGACAATTACTGAATAATATCAAATCAATAAAAGTCCACACCTAGAGATTCCTTCATGTGAAAAGACAATTCTTTCTGATCATTAACTCAGGAGGGAAAAGATTTACTTTGGTTGCTAAACGGTAAGCTTGAACAGATCCATTATATGTATATTATGAATATGCATATATTTATATGAATGTAACAGCTTATATTTTCATTCTGACTTTGGTTCCATATAAAAGAAGGTCAAGATTCTCTTCCCATTTGCCCTTTCTTAAAAGCTTTCAAAAGTGACCTGCTGAAAGGTGGACTGTAGAATGGAAAAGCTCAGTTGTTTAGAATTTATAAATGCATGGAAATAGACTTCAAGCTTTTGTTGCAGCACTCTGTGATACAGAAATGTAGACTGCAAAGAAGAGAAATGTGTCACTCAGAGGACATTTTCAACTTATCTGAGGCAATTTTTAAAATTTATTTTAAAGAAGGGGGAAACTACTCATAATAGTGTTGATAATGGGCCCAAGGACTTGAGAAGCAAAATAGGCCTGAATTCAGTCTTGGGGTGCATGGCAAGAATGGGAGGATCCCGACCCACATTTGCTGTTTCTTTTCAAGAAGAAGGGATCCTTAGTATAAGACGTCTGTCTCCTCTTTGACTCTCCACCTTCCTTCCTTGAGAGATAGATTGCATATCTGTTCTGTGCAGGGAGAAGCGAGAATAAGGCATGTAGAGAGAAAATGTCATTCTTTGACTCTGGAGCTGGCATACTTGTGTAAAGCATGAGCTTTGGCTGTGCAGTGAGTTCATTAGAGAGATCAGTCACCTTGAGAACAGATTTCACCACCCTATCGTCGCCTGGAAAAAGGGCATCACCCCTCCATCATTGCCCAGAGAAGGAACTTCATCACTCCTTCACTGCCTGGAGAACAGACTTCACTTTGCTGCTATTGCCTGAATGAGATTGGAAAGTCTGCATCCAAAGTTAAGCATTAGGAAAACCACTTCACTGATGCCGTCTCTATTAGTAATAACAGTGATACTTCAGTCTCTTAACAGGGGTGTGCTGCTACATGTCCAACAACCAAGGAAAAAGCAAACAAACAAAAAGCCCAGATCTGCGGCATCTGCAAAGTTGGTTCTGTGCTATAAATTACTACATCTGGGTTTATTTCAAGCTACTACCCTGAACATCATTGAATAAGGAATTGAGGAAAGATGTATATAATCAGCTCTTGTGAACTGGCACACGATGGATTCCACTCAGAACTCTCTACTATTAAAGTTATTATATTACCTTATTTCTCAAAAATGTGCAGAACCTAGTTATACAAGAAAGATTTATTTACCAGCCACCCTCAAACATCAATATTCAGGTTTCCTTATTTCCAGATATGTGTGTTGTGTTTTATATGCCATCATCCTGTCACTTGAAACTAGAATTCTACTACTCAGTACATAAACAAATGCATAGCCAATTTATATATGCATGTATATAAGTTATATGTGTACATATGTACATATTTGTGTGTATATGTATATATATACATATGTGTGTGTGTGTGTGTGTGTGTATATATATATATATATATGCTTCCAGATGGTGCTAGTGGTAAAGAACCCTACCTGCCAATGAAGGCGGTGGAAGAGACTTGAGTTTGATCCCTAGGCTGGGAAGATCCCCTAGAGAATCCCACGGAGAGAGGAGCCTGGTGGGCTACAGTCCATGGAGTCACAAAGAGTTGGACACAACTGAGCATCTGAGCACAAAAGTACACATGCACTGTCTATGTTGTAGTAGTGGTTGTACAAGTATTCACATGTGTCAAAGCTTACGGAAAACTTAAAATGAGTGAATTTGATTTTATGTAAAATTTACTCAATAAAGAAAACTTTTTAAAAGTTTATTTACTTGTAGCAAACATAATCAAAATATAGGTAGTTGTTTACATCACATACAGAAAACCAATGAGATAACAGTAGTTGATTGTTTCATTCTTCCAAAGCTTCGCCATTGTTAACTCCATGTTTTTCCTGTGTAACTCAGGGTTCCTTCACTAATGTTATTGTTGTTCAGTGACTAAGTCATATCTGACTTTTTGTGACTTCATGTACTGCAGCATGCCAGACTTCCCTGTCCTTCACTATCTCCCAGAGTTTGCTCAAGCTCATGTCCATTGAGTCAGTGATGCCATCCAACCATCTCATCCTCTGTCATTTCCTTCTCCTGCCTTCCATCTTTCCCAGCATCAGGCTCTTTTCCAATGAGTCAGCTCTTCTTATCAGGTGGCCAAATATTGGAACTCCAGCTTCAACTTCAGGAAATTCAGTTCGTCCAATGAATATTCAGGGTTGATTTTCTTTAGGATTGACTAGTTTGTCTCCTTGCTGTCCAAGTGACTCTCAAGAATCTTATCTAACACCACAGTTTGAAAGCATCAATTCTTTGGCACTCACTCAGTTTTCTTTATGGTCTAAATCTCACATCTGTACGTGACTAACGGCAAAACCATATCTTTGACTATATGGACCTTTGTTGGAAATATGATATCTCTGTTTTTGAATACACTGTTTAGTTTTGTCATAGCTTTTCTTCCAAGGAGCAAGCATCTTTTAATTTTATGTTGGCAGTCACTGTCTGCAGTGATTCTGGAGCTCAAGAAAATAAAATCTGCCACTGTTTCCACTTTTTTTCCCCCGTCCATTTGATGTAAATTGATGGGCCTGGATTCCATGATCTTAGTATTTTTGAATGTTGAGTTTTAAGCCAGTTTTTTCACTCTCCTCTTTCACCTTCATCCTCTTTGCTTTCTGCCACATCTGCATATCTGAGTTTGTTGATATTTCTCCTGGCAGTCTTGATTCCAGCTTGTGATTCATTCAGTCCAGCGTGTAACTTATGTTGCCCCTGCTGCTGCTAAGTCACTTCAGTCGTGTCCGATTCTTTGTGACCCCGTGGACTGCAGTCTACCAGGCTCCTCCATCCATGGGATTTGCCAGGCAGAGTACTGGAGTGGGGTGCCATCGCCTTCTCCAACTTATGTTGAGTACCTATTTAAATTTAAAATAAATAAAGGAAATAAGTGAAAATTTCAGAGCATATTGCTAATAAAATTGCTATCAAAACAAACCAAACAGACAGATTTTGTCCTATTTATAGGCAGCAGTCTCTGAATTATAAAATAATCCTCTGATTCCTGAACTGGTATATTTTAATGTAACTAAAGTACACACAGCTTGTCCTTGGCAGTAAATATCAAACAGAGAAAAGTTGTATTAGGTTTATAGTTAAAATATTACTTTGACATTGAATGTTTTTTGTGGACTGGATCTCAATTAACTTCTTGAACTTCTGGCACCTTAATTGATCACCTCCCTTTTCTATTTTAAGTGGAAGTTTTAAAATAATTTTCCCCCAAATTATCACTTCTGTTTATCTTTTTGCCTTGGGCTATAGTCCCAAATTAATAGATATCTGGTCAAATATATCTTCATCACTTGAACTGTAGAAATTATATCCAGTTGGCTTCTAGTTATATACACAGACACACACATTTCAGATTTTCAGTCTGGTGCATGGTATTAAGGTATGTTATAAGACACCTTTATATAATCTAAAACATTGATATAGACTTATCTATCACTGAATATCATTACCTTATGAAGTGAAACCACTCAGTTGTGTCCAACTCTTTGCAACCCCATGACTGTAGCCTACCAGGCTCCTCCATCTATGGGATTTTCCAGGCTAGAGTACAGGAGTGAGTTGCCATTTCCTTCACCAGGGGATCTTCCCACCCCAGGGATAGAACCCAGATCTCCTGCACTGGGAGATGCTTTACCGTCTGAGCCACCAGGGATGCTCAATATATTAATATGATATTTTCAAATCATATTTTAATAATGTAAATGTAAACTCCAGAACACATAATAGACACATTTCTTCATACATAGGCACATGTGATTTAAGAAAGTTATTTACATTATATTTTCACCATCTACATGCAAATGAGTGTGACCCACTTCTTAATTACCCTATGAGAGACTATGCATTCCTACCAAGCTGAAAACATTTCTGAAACTATTTTTTTTGAAAATTGCCTTTAGGACTTACTTTTTCCTGTATTAACCAGTATCAACTCTTGGCAAAGTCTTGGTCCTTTGAGAGTTGACTTAACATCTCAAAAGAACACACTTTTTTACATGTCAAAAGCAAGAAAAACCAAAACTAATGAAGATGACTGGTGAAGAAGGTGAAGACACAAATTAGAATTAATTACTCAATGTGACTATGACATAATGAGGCTGTATTTTTCTCTGTGGCTTCTAGCCTATGTCTGAAGCCAGGCTCAAATGCAAAGCTAAAAACATAGTTTGAGTACATGCATATCAAATTTCTTCCTAATTGCCTACCTGAGTTACACAAAATAATATATAAATATTGGCAACACATTTGCCCTTCTTACTTTTATTCCTCTCATGGAATTGGGCTTCCCTTGTGGCTTAGCTGGCAAAGAATCCTCCTGCAATGCCAAAGTCCTGGGTTTTATTCCTGGGTTGGGAAGATCCCCAGGAGAAGGGAAAGGCTATCCACTCCACTATTCTGGCCTGGAGAATTCTATGGACTATATAGTCCATGGGGTCGCAAAGAGTTGGACACAACTGAGTGATTTTCACTTTCACATGGGAAGTCCCTATTTAATACCAATGGAATTGGTAATTCTCCATCTTAAAAACATATAGTGAAAACTTTCTATAATACTTCCATGGAATTGCATGTTTAAGATTTTCTTTAATCTATATGTGAAGTGGGCACATGACTCCTGGTTCATGAGTGTTTGGTGAAGGTTAAACAATAAAGCATATAAAGTCTATTACAATATCTGGAAAAAATATGTGTACAACAAATGTTAACAATTTCCCCACCCTTTGCTTCTCCTCCTGACTAATACAATACTTGGGGTATTATAACTTGTTAAATTGTTGCTAATCCAGCAAGTCATAAATGCTATAAAACCCCGCCCCCCCCCAAAAAAAAATTGCAGCTGATTTTAACCCATCAAAGAAGAAATGCCAAGAAGTTTAGGGGATCTTCATGTGCCACACATGTCACTTTTTGTTATAATACAGGAAACTCTTCAGTCTTATGTGATGAATTCGAACAAAATGTCTCAACTTGAAGCAAAACACTTTCTATTGAGGTAGAATTGACATACAATATTATATTAGTTTCAGACATAGAACATAATGATTCAACATTGGTGTACATTTCCAGATGATCGTCACGTAAGTCTAGCTGCCATCTGTCCCCATACACAGTTAATACAATATTACTGACTACATTTCCCATGATATACTTGACATTTCTGTGATGTTTTTATTTTATAACTGGAAGTTTGTACTTCTGGATCCCTTTCACTCATTCCCTCCCCCCAACCTCACTCCTTTCTGGCAACCACCAATCTGTTCTCCTTGTCTATGAGTCTGGGTTTCATCTTGCTTCATTTTTTTTTTTTTAATTCTGCATATAAGTCAGCCAGAGAAGGACAAATACTGCATGATTTCACTGTTTGAAGCAAACCATTTTGTCACATTTTCATCATTTTACAATTTCTGTAGGTGATGACAAAATGCTGAAGAGGATGGGACATTTTAAACAAACACATTTCTGCAGACATATTTCAGATTGATTGATTGCAAGGAGATCAATCTGTTTTCTTTTTTCTTTTCTAATTTTGGGCAAAACAAAGAACCCTGGTACCCGAAATATATGCAAAGGCTTTTCAAACAGTATTTATTTTTGGCTCCCAGAGAGCTCAGCTGTGAAGGAAGGTGCTGAAATGCTGGTGATGTAGAGTTTCAGTTGAGTGTGTGCCTGAGCTGAGGTTACAGCCCAGAGGAGCCCCAGCTTCAGTGGGCCCCCACTTAGAGGAAAAGTGGGCCCCCTCCACGCTGTGAAGTGGCTACACACTGTGAACACAAAAGCAGAATAACAGTGTTTGGATGAACCTGCCAGTCTGAACTGCATTTTCTTACACAGAGCCCATAATAGGCATGGAAATTTCTCCATCCAGGCTCTTCTGCAGATAACAGATGACATCTCTCCTCTGGAGATGCAGCTCTCTTGAATGAATCATTTAATTACATAGTGTTTGTTTCTTCTTCTTCTTCTTCTTCTTTTTTTTTTTTTTTTGTCAGTGGGAGATGTGGTTTGGAGGTGTTTTTTGAAGTGGACCAGAACCTGTAATTAACTAGAAAGCATTCTGAGAATTCCTTGGCAGATGCAATGATTGTACCCCATGATTTGCATTTCCAGGGAGAAGTCAGAATGACCCTATCAGGCTCCTGCAGAACATGTCCCCTACTTGGTTTAAATTTTGTATCCTTGTTTGTAGGTGTGAGAGGAGTGTCTGCTGTGTTTAGCCATCACATCATCAGTTCTACGTCTTTGAGGGGGTCATCTAATCCATCACCATAGGTGAATTTTGCCCTATGGTTCCTGGAATTATTTCTGACATAGTTGAAAAGATATTTTGGAGTGAAGTATGGGAAGGAGAGATGCCTTAAGAGCCAATAGCACAATACTTCAGAGATAATGTAGTGCTTTCTTAGCAAAACTCACTGATGAATATTTGATGTAGAAAGTGTGTCTTCAGGCCAAGCCTCAGATGGTCTGGACTAAAGCTAAGGAGACCTTAGTTGTTTTGCACAAAAATATAGGTTTTCTATACATAGTCATGTATGGATGTGAGAATGGGACCATCAGGAAGACTGAGTGCTGAAAAGCTGGTGCTTTTGAACTGTGGTGTTGGAGAAGACTCTTGAGAGTCCCTTGGACTGCAAGGAGATCAAATCAGGCAATCCTAGAGGAAATCAAACCTAAAAATTCATTGGAAGGACTGATGCTGAAGCTGAAATTCCAATACTCTGGTCACCAGATGCAAAGTACTGACTCATTGGAAAAGACCCTGGTGCTGGGAAAGAGTGAAGGCAGGAGGAGAAGGGGATGACAGAGGATGGCATCTCTGACTCAATGGACTTTAGTCTGAGCAAGCTCAGGAGTTGGTCATGGACAGAGAAGCCTGGAATGCTGCAGTCCATGGGGTGGCAAAGAGTCAGACACGACTGAGTAACTGAACTGAACTGAACTGAACTGATAGACAGTCCAGGAAGGAAGAGGTATGGATTCTCATACATAAAGAGATGCAAGAGTTTCTAATAGAAAGAAATGACCAACTTCCAGATAAGAGGCTGGGCCTCTGGAAGATAATCTGTCCAAGGGATAAAACTATGGACTGGCTTCTTTGAAGCAACTTGATACTTAACTATTATAAATTGTTTGTTGATTGTCTCTTTACTATTTCCTTGCTCACATGAGCCCCCTAATTCAGTCAAATTCTACTCAGAAGAATGACCATATCAGAGCAGTGCCTTGAGGAAATAAAGACCAAGGACTTTTGTTTGCTTATTAGTTTGTTCACTTGTTTGTTTTGTTTCTCATTAATAATTGGCACATAAAAGGAAACAACCAAAAGAAACAAGATAGGAGATTTGAATGGAAGCAGAATATTAGATTAATAAGAAATTCTGAGAAATGCAAGTTCATAGAAGAACCTCCCAAAATATTGGGAAGTGGCTGAATAACTTAGGTTGTCCATAAAGTTTTGTATATAATTCAGTTTTATTTAGATGTTGTTATTTATTATAAACCCCACATCTTGAAGGTTTGGGGACTACTTAGATTGCAATTGAAATTTTTGCACTCTGGATTTTTAGAGATATTTTGTTTAACTAGCTGTATGCATTTCTTTGGATAGAAGTATGGATTTTCAGAGTCTACACATAAAATCCATACTCCTAAGTGTTGTGCATGAGACCTGTGGACCCAAACTACTTTTCACTCTTTTTTCCTGCTTTTCCCTATAAGACTTTTTAACAAACATATTTCCAAAAGAAAATATTTCGCAAGCTTGACCTGGACTAGGAACAATTTTTAGGAGCAAGTCATGAAAGAACATCATTCTGGAGAAGAGGAGTGATCCTTCTGAATGATGTAGTTCAGAGAACCCTCCTTCTGTTCTTAGTCACTCAGTCATATTCATCTCTTTGCAACCCCATGGATGTAGCCCTTCAGTCTCCTCTGCCAATGAGAATCTCAGGCAAGAATGCTGGAGTGGATTGCCTTGACTTCCTCCAGGGATCTTCACAACCCAGGAAACAAACCCAGGTCTCCCACATTGCAGACAGATTATTTTTACTGTCTGAGCCACTAAGGAAGCCCCCAAATGCTGGAGTAGGTAGCTTATCTTTCTTCAAGGGATCTGGATTCCCAACCCAGGAATCAAGCCAGGGTCTCCTACATTGCACACAGATTGGACAGTACCATTTAAGATAATGGAAGTTTTTTTTCCCTTTGAGGTTTTATCATTTTATTTTGTTCATTTGGCTTTTCAGCATGATTTCTAAGAAGGTTAACTGTAAAAATTATGGAAATAAATTTGACTCAGCTTAGTATGGAATACTAGTGAATGAAGCCTTCCATCTGACTGCAGACTAACAAAGCAAATAGATACTAAATTACAGTGCAATCGTTTGTGTTTCATTTGTTTAAAAAAATATTTACTGAATTTAACAATTATTTACTAAATTTCAAATATACACTGAGTGCACTACTATATCCTGGCGTTACAGTAATAAACAATGCAGGGGTTTTTTTTCCTCCTTTTTGCAAAGTAGGTAGGTATCAGACATCACATCTATAACTACCAGCATGGGAAATATCATATAAAAGATTTTAAGTGGTGTTATCAAATTTCCAACATCCAGTGAATAATAGAAAAAGCAAGGGAATTCCAAAAACATCTACTTTTACTTCATGGACTATGTTAAAGCCTTTAACTGGCTGTGGATCAAAACAAACTGTGGAAAATTTTTAAAGAGATGGGAACACCAGACCACTTTACCTATTGCCTGAGAAACCTGTATGCAGGCCAAGAAGCAAGTTAGAACTGGACATGGAACAATGGACCAGATCAAAATATTGAAAGGAGTACTTCAAGGCTGTATATTGTCACCTTGCTTATTTAACTTATAGGCTGAGTGCATCATGCAAAATGCCAGGCTGGATGAAGCACAAGCTGGAATCAAGATTGCCAGGAGAAATACCAGCAACCTCAGATGCACAGTTGATACCACGCTATGGCAGAAAGTGAAGAGGAGCTAAAGAGGCTCTTGATGGGGGGTAAAGGAAGAGAGTGAAAAAGATGGCTTAAAATTCAACTTCCAAAAAAAAACAAGATCATGACATCAGTCCCATTACTTCATGGCAAACAGATGGGGAAAAGATGGGAAAAGTGATTGATTTTATTTTCTTGGGCTCCAAAATCACTGCGGATGGTGACTGTAGCCTCAAAATTAAAAGATGCTTGCTGCTTGGAAGAAAAGCTATGTCCTCTTGATGGGGGGTAAAGGAAGAGAGTGAAAAAGATGGCTTAAAATTCAACTTCCAAAAAAAAACAAGATCATGACATCAGTCCCATTACTTCATGGCAAACAGATGGGGAAAAGATGGGAAAAGTGATTGATTTTATTTTCTTGGGCTCCAAAATCACTGCGGATGGTGACTGTAGCCTCAAAATTAAAAGATGCTTGCTGCTTGGAAGAAAAGCTATGACAAACCTAGACAGTATCTTAAAAAGCAGACACAGCACTTTGCCTACAAAGGTCCATATAGTCAAAACTGTGTTTTTTTTTTTAAATTACTTTACAATATTGTATTGGTTTTGCCATACATCAACATGTATCTGCCACAGGTATACACATGTTCCCCATCTTGAACCCCCTCCCTCCTCCCTCCCCTTACCATCCCTCTGGGTCGTCCCAGTGCACCAGCCCCAAGCATCCAGTATCAGGCATTGAACCTGGGCTGGTTCCAGTAGTTATGTATGGATGTGAGAGCTGGACCATAAAGAAGGCTGAGCACTGAAGAATTAATGCTTTCGAATGGTCATGCTGGAGAAGATTCTTGAGCATCCCTTGGACTGCAGGGTCAAACCAGTCAATCCTAAAAGAAATCAATTGACCATATCAGAGCAGTGCCTTGAGGAAATAAAGACCAAGGACTTTTGTTTGCTTATTAGTTTGTTCACTTGTTTGTTTTGTTTCTCATTAATAATTGGCGCATAAAAGGAAACAACCAAAAGAAACAAGATAGGAGATTTGAATGGAAGCAGAATATTAGATTAATAAGAAATTCTGAGAAATGCAAGTTCATAGAAGAACCTCCCAAAATATTGGGAAGTGGCTGAATAACTTAGGTTGTCCATAAAGTTTTGTATATAATTCAGTTTTATTTAGATGTTGTTATTTATTATAAACCCCACATCTTGAAGGTTTGGGGACTACTTAGATTGCAATTGAAATTTTTGCACTCTGGATTTTTAGAGATATTTTGTTTAACTAGCTGTATGCATTTCTTTGGATAGAAGTATGGATTTTCAGAGTCTACACATAAAATCCATACTCCTAAGTGTTGTGCATGAGACCTGTGGACCCAAACTACTTTTCACTCGTTTTTCCTGCTTTTCCCTATAAGACTTTTTAACAAACATATTTCCAAAAGAAAATATTTCGCAAGCTTGACCTGGACTAGGAACAATTTTTAGGAGCAGGTCATGAAAGAACATCATTCTAGAGAAGAGGAGTGATCCTTCTGAATGATGTAGTTCAGAGAACCCTCCTTCTGTTCTTAGTCACTCAGTCATATCCATCTCTTTGCAACCCCATGGATGTAGCCCTTCAGTCT